>WAAF01009996.1:171026-206472 GCA_013400475.1 Tricholaema leucomelas | reverse complement strand
CCACACTGCTCTTGCTGCAGCCCAGCACTCGGTTGCTGTCTGGGCTGCATGTGCACACTGCCAGCTCATGTTGAGCTTTTTGTCAACCCAGACTCCCAGGTCCTTCTCCTCAGGGCATCCAAGTAGCTGTTGGATAACTCCATCAGTGGAGACCCTGCTACCTCTCTGGACAGCCTGTTCCAGTGCTCTGTCACCCTCAGTGTAAAGAAGTTCATCCTCATGTTTAGATGGAACTTTATGTGCTCAAGTCTGTGCTTGTAGCCTTCTGTCCTGTTGCTGGGCACCACTGAAAAAATCCTGGCCCCATCCTCCTGGCAGCCACCTGCTAAGTGTTTATAAGCATTGGTAAGATCACAGAATCCACCAGGTTGGAAGAGACCTCCAAGCTGATCTAGTCCAACCTATCAACTAGACTACGGCACTAAGTGCCAGTCCTCCCTCAGTCCTCTTTAGACTAAAAAGCCTAAAGTTCCTTAGCCTTTTCTTTATAAGAGAGGTGTTCTAGTCCCCTCAACATCTTTGTACTGCTTTCCTCTACTCTCTGAAGCAGCTCCCTGTCCTCCTTCAACCAGGAACTCAGCAGTGGACACAATACTGCAGATGAAACCTCACCAGGGCATGGTAGAGTGAAGGGGGAACCTCCCTAGACCTCCTGGCCACACTTTTCTGAGTGCACCCTGGGGTGCCACTGACCTTCTTAGACCACGAGGGCACATTGCTGACTCTTGGGAGTCCTGGTGGACAACAGGGCCACCAAATCTTCTTCCACAGAGCTGCTTTCCACCCCCAAACTCATGCTGATACATGGAGTTGTTCTTCCCTGCTGCAGTAGCTTAAGCTTTCAGGAAGGAGCTGTGGGAGCCAGGTGAGTTTGTAGCAGTTGCTGCCATGGTTGCATGGCCACACAAATGCCAGGTTTGGAGATAAATTCATGACAGGAGGTTCTGAAAAAAGAGAGATGAAACTTTCCTCTAGTTTTCAAATTCTTTTTGTATTGTTAACTCCAGTGCCTACTTTCTCACTGTAGCAAATTGCCTTGTGGGACCTTATTCCTGGAGGGTTTCTTTCAATATAAATATAAACAGAGAATTGAGTGGAAACTCAATATTATTATTATTATTTAAATAATTACTTCTGTGGGTGTTTTTTTTTCTTCCCATGAACCATCCTGGGACATCAGATTTTTTGCAGCAGAAAAGCTTGGTCTAAAAATAAAGTTATTTTTGTTCCTCAATGGAGATATTCAGATTGTTCTGCTGTGTTGCATAGGTCATTCTCCATTTTTCTGTCTCGTGGCTTGTTTCTCAACACTGGAATACTGATTTCACTGGGGGGTGTTGGTTGGTGTGAGAAAATTATTGGATTTGGCTTTGTTTTCTTACAAAAGCCAGTTCTGGGCTTCTCAATTCAAGAGAGATGTTGAAGTGCTGGAAGGTGTCCAGAGAAGGGCAACAAGGCTGGGGAGGGGCCTGGAGCACAGCCCTGTGAGGAGAGGCTGAGGGAGCTGGGGGTGTGCAGCCTGCAGAAGAGGAGGCTCAGGGCAGAGCTCATTGCTGTCTGCAGCTCCCTGCAGGGAGGCTGTAGCCAGGTGGGGTTGGGCTCTTCTGCCAGGCAGCCAGCAACAGAGGAAGGGGACACAGCCTCAAGCTGTGTGAGGGGAGGTCTAGGCTGGATGTTAGGAGGAAGTTGTTGGCAGGGAGAGTGATTGGCATTGAAATGGGCTGCCCAGGGAGGTGATGGAGTCACCATCCCTGGAGGTGTTGAAGCCAAGCCTGTCTGGGGCACTTAGTGCCATGGTCTGGTTGATTGGCCAGGGCTGGGTGCTAGGTTGGGCTGGATGCGCTTGGAGGTCTCTTCTAGTCTGGTTCTTTGTATGATTCTAATCTTGGTGCCTACAGGCAGGTGTCATTCCTTATGGGCTGCTGTCTCCCTAGACTTCAATCGAGTTTAAATCATCAGTTGCTGTGTTTAAAGCAATGAACCTGTTGCTTGCATCCTGTAGTGAGACTCTTCAGTGCCTTCATGAGTTTAATTTGAATGGCAGTTCTGCAATTCCAGATACCTTCCAGTTCATAAACAAAAGTAAATGTACAATAAAATAGCAACCAGAGCATGAATCTGAATCACTTCTTGTTCTTCAAGCTGACTTTTTTTTCTCAAGGAAATTAGTTTATGAACTAGATTCTGCAGCCTGGACTCCATCAGTCTAGAGGAGAAAGAGCTGTAATTACATTCTCTCTCAATTTATGCTGTGTATCTGCACTCCTCTTGTTTTTGATTTTCTTTTTAGGTTTTTCTTTTTAAATTCTATTATATTGAATTTAATTTTCCATGACAAGTAGCAGAAGCATGCAGATAAGTAACAGAAATAGAACTGTTCTGATAAACCCCCACAGTTGGATATCTGTGCATCGTAGTTGCTAAGGCTGTAGGTTTTTAAGGATGCATCAAAGGTAGGAGCTGCAAACAGGAGTTTCTCACTAAGCCATAACTCAGCTGGACTAATTTCTTCTTCTCTTATACATTTTCTATGGATTTCTAATTTTGAGCTCACATTGACCAGTAAACTTTTGCAGTGGGTGCCTTCTTTCCTCTATAATATCGTTACTGAAGTCCTAGGACTGTTTAGTGTGAACATAGATCTAAGCTAGAAGGTCCTCCACACTTCTGTCTGTGCTACATGAAGGTAGCTGGAATGTTTTGGTGAGAAGAATTAGATTACAGGCTGTGAAAAGGAAACAGTGGTGATGTCTGCTTCACTCATGGACTTGCTGAGATGTGTAAGAACAAGAAACTAAATATAGATAACAGAGTCACTCTCTGTCTCTGGGGCTCAATCTCTCTCTCTCCCTAACCTGTCATCTGTGTGACTAATCCATCTGCTTCCTAACCCCCCTGGCCCACCCTCCAAACTACCTTGAGCATAAGGCAAAGTTTTGGGTAAGCTGGAGAGGTGGGAGGAAGGTGGAAGGGCAGTTGGGAGCCTCTCCTGGGACTCAGGTTTCTGTGAGGGCTGTTGTGTTTCTGTGCTACCTTTTTAACTTGTCTATTGCTGTATATACTGTAAATCTCTGCTTGTCTGTTGTGCTAAGCTGTAAATAGAAAGCTTCATTCAATTTCCAGAGCTGCTGAGTCTAGTCTGGGTGATTTTCCAACATTGGGGGGGGACAGGGAACACCCAAACCATCACATTGCCAGACACACTTTTGGTTTTCTGGCAGTTCTGGGCTTGGAAATATTGAACCTATCTTGTGTTAGTGATGGGGGGAGGAAAAATATCACTATAGTTGTATATTGCAGTTGGTTTTAACCCCTAATTTAAAATCAGGACTATTAACTGCACTGTTAAATTTGTTTTGTGGTTTAAATCTGTATAATTCACAGAATGGTTTGGGTTGAAAAGGACCTCAAAGCTCATCCAACTCCAATGCCCTGCCATGGGCAGGGACACCTTCCACTAGACCAGCATGCTCAAGGACTCATCCAACCAAGCCTTGAACACCTTCAGGCAGAGGGCATCCATGACCTCTCTGGACAACCTGTTCCAAGGTCTCTCCACCCTCGCTGTCAGGAATTTCTTCCTAGTGCCTAGTTTCAATTTCCTCTCTTCCAGCTCAAAGCCTTTGCCTCATGTCCAGAGCAGGACCATAGAATGTAGCTCAGGTCACACAGGAACACATCCAGACAGGGCTGGAAAGGCTCCAGAGAAGGAGACTCCACAACCTCTCTGGGCAGCCTGTGCCAGTGCTCTGGGACCCTTACAGTCAAGAAGTTCTTGCTCATATTGAGGTGGAACTTCCTGTGCTGTAGTTTCCATCCATTGCCCTTGCACTATCCCAGGGCACAAGTGAGCAGAGGCTGTCTATCCCCTCTGTATGTCCTTGATGACTAAGGATGGGATTTACTGTGCTGTGCAGTTAGTGATGTCCCATGTGGGCAACAGAGACACCTTCTCTGCTGGTTGCCCCCACAGCCAGAGCATAAGCCTGGGTTTGTTTTGTTTGTTAGCACAGGCTGTGTCCTGCTCTGTGTCCTCTCCTACAAGGACAGGCTATAACAGTTGGGGCTCTGCAGCCTGGAGAAGAGGAGGCTTTGAGGAGACCTTGGAGTGGCCTTCCAATATCTGAAGGGGGCTACAGGGAGGTTGGGGAGGGACTATTGAGAAGGTCTTGTAATGACAGGACGAGGAGGAATGGGTTTGAACTGGCAGAAGGGAAGTTGAAACTGGATGTTAGAAAGCTGTTTGCTGTGAGGGTGGTGAGACACTGGCACAGGTTGCCCAGGGAGGTTATGGAGCACAGAATGTGATCAAAATCACATTCTGTGCTCCACAACCTCCCTGGAGATGTTCAAGGCCAGGTTGGATGAGGCCTTGAGCAACCTATTCTAGTGGGAGGTGTCCCTGCCTAGAGCAGGGGGTTGGAACTGGATGAGCTTTGAGGTCCTTTCCAACCTCAACCATTCTGTGCTCGTCAGGAGGAATTTGTCAAGTGCACATCACAGCTATTACCATCCTCTGGTTAGTAACCTGTAAGACATAACCACAATGGCAACGTGCCTGGTACTGATGGTTAATCAAAAGATAATATCCATGATCTGCACTCCCAACGTGGCATGAGAGATCATTTGCAAATACAAGATCTGGTATTCAGGAAAACCAAAGGGAATATTACTCTTTCCTTTCATTAAACCAGTTGCAAACTGAAGACTTTAAGTTGGCAATGTGTCATCCAAGGCATATTAGCCTTGAAGGAGGATGAATAGTTTTAATTAAGTGTAAATAGATTCATTAAGAGGAATGCAAAGGTCCAGCAATTGTTCATTCTTTGAGATTAGATTAAGGATATTGTCTTTTAGAGTCTTGTATCTTAATTGACCACTTGAATATTTGTTTATACATATTACTCTCTTTCAAAGGCACATTAATCTTCTTCTCAACAAAATGCATTCGTGTGTCTGCTAAGAGGGAATGTGAGATGCTCCTGAATCTTTGTGCAAATATTAGAAAGCTGGAATATTTCAAAATTTAGGTTGGCAATAAATGGTTTCCTTCATAGAATCAAGCAGGTTGGAAGAGACCTCCAAGCTCATCCAGTCCAACCTAGCACCCAGCCCTGGCCAATCAACCAGACCATGGCACTAAGTGCCCCAGACAGGCTTGGCTTCAACATCTCCAGGGACAGTGACTCCACCACCTCCCTGGGCAGCCCATTCCAATGCCAATCACTCTCTCTGCCACCAACATCCTCCTAACATCCAGCCTAGACCTCCCTTGCCAAAACTCGAGGGTGTGTCCCCTTCTTCTGTTGCTGGGTGCCTGGCAGAAGAGACCAACCCCACCTGGCTACAACCTCCCTTCAGGGAGCTGTAGAGAGCAATGAGCTCTGCCCTCATGCTCCTCTTCTGCAGGCTGCACACCCCCAGCTCCCTCAGCCTCTCCTCACAGGGCTGTGCTCTAGGTCCCTCCCCAGCCTTGCTGCCCTTCTCTGGACACCTTCCAGCACCTCAACATCTCTCTTGAATTGAGTGGCCCAGAACTGGACACAGCACTCAAGGTGTGGCCTGACCAGGTCTGAGAGGCTTCATATGTATCATCATTGCACTGCATATCTCTAGACACCAAGATGCCAAATTTTCTGCTGCAGAGGAGATAAAATACTTCATAACCTAAGTGTTGAAGCAAAGCTTGGATGGGACACTTAGTGCCATGGTCTGGTTGTTTGGAAAGGGCTGGGTGCTAGGTTGGGCTGGAGGAGCTTGGAGGTCTCTTCCAATTGGCTTGATTCTATCATTCAATATTTGAAGATTGGCAGCTGGTCACAGGTAAAGGCTTTCTCTTCAGCACTGCCACTCTTGAGTACACAGGTGTAAAGATGATCAAAACCAGACCTATTACCTCCAGGCTTGTTAACCTAGGATAATGTTGCAGGCTCCCTGTCAACTTAGTTTCAGTTGTAGTTCTTTACATACTCCCACACAGCTGCCTTGTATGTCCTTGTGTTTCTCAGAGAGCTTTGAATATTGTGGTTACCAAAAGACAGAAAACACAACACAGTCATGAAGAGATTAAAAGCATTTGGTGCCCTCAGCTGTCTTCAGCTGAAGGGAAACCATTGGCAGAGGGCTCTGGTTGTTTTCTTGCAGTAGTCAACATTTTGTGTCTGGGTTTCTTCAAAGAAAGAAGTGTGTTTAGTTGAGGGCTTGTCAGTGTTAGGCTAATGGTTGGGTGCAATGATCTTAGAGGTCCTTTCCAGTATAGGCAATTCTATGATGCTACTTCTGTGATTCTGTATCAGAAGGGAAAAAAGCAAACAACCACCCCAAAACACACAGGAAAAGCAACCCCAAAACAAAAAATGCCAAAGGATACAAAGCAAAACAAGCAGAAAACCCAAACCAAACGAAACCAAACCCCAACTCTCCCCCCCCCAGAAAAAAGAACCAAAGACAAATAGGTCCTCCTGTTCTCTAATAATGGGATTTTTGCATCTCTTTTGCATCCTGCCACCTGGAAGTCCCAAGTCCAGGACCCCACTGTGGCTCTTGTCTGTAACTGTCAAATTCCACTTCTGGCTGCCCATACTTAGTGTATGCAAAGACAGGCAAGGAAGCTGCCAGAAACAAGCAATGAGATGGAAAGAGACACTCGGGGGGAAAAATGGACACAAAGTATTTTCTCTGTTTCTGATTCCTAGAATTCATCTTTTCACTCAAACCTGGCCAGCAGATTCACTCCATTGACTTTCCTGGGCACCTGAGCCAATCCAGGAGGTATCCTTGTAGTCACTGTCAGCCTCAGATTAACTGGCTTCTCAGTCATCTGGTTGATTTTTGTCTTTGCCTTTCCAGTTTAGTGTGAAGGTGCCCAAAATGTGAGGAGTCTGTTAGTTGTTTCCTGTTAGTGGCTTTTGAGGTACAGTTACAGCAGTTACAGTTGATGAATGTGAATGCACTTAGTCATACCAAGCCCATATATTTCTGCAGCAGGAACTGAAGAGTGAGAAATGAAAAGAAATAGTAGGGGGGGGAAAGGCTGCAGTGTGACCTTTTTCTTTGGGTAATGAAAGTCTTCATTCATACATTTTCTCCTTTGCTGTCACTTCTTACTCTGCCACAGAAGTGAAGTATTTAAAGCAGATGTTGCCTCCCAGGCTAAAGTCCTGCTTTAACAGATCCATTCAGCTTTTCATCTTGTGATCTCAAGTATTTGGCCTTCTCCTGATGTGGGTTAGCTGCCAGGCTGTTTGGTTTGCTTCTGGCTCAGGAAGTGTTCCCTCCAAACATGGTCTGTCAGGTTGAGTGTTATACCCTGCAAGAAGCAAATCATCCCTTTCCACTTACACCTCAGCAGGCAGGTCACAGGCTCACAGATGTCAGGGTTTGGAAGGGACCCAAAGAGATCATCCAGTCCAACCCTCCTGCCAAACCAGAACCACACAGTCTAGCTCAGGTCACACAGGAACACATCCAGACAGGCCTTGGAAGGCTCCAGAGCAGGAGACTCCACAACCTCTCTGGGCAGCCTGTGCCAGTGCTCTGGGACCCATACAGTACAGAAGTTCCTCCCTGTGTTGAGTCACCCTTATTTCTTCAGCAGCTCTCTGCTTGGATCTGTGTGAAGGGAAACAATCTTTCACATCCAAAGACACAGCAGAATGACTTTACATGACAAGACAAGCAAGAATAGTGTTGTATTCTTTCTGAATGTTGTTATTTCTTGGGATCCAGACACACAGGCAAAAGAGAAAAGTGAAAAGAACCATCAGGAGTGTCTCTCTGTTCCATCTCTGTTCAATTCTAGGTGGCTAAAATCTCCTCCTGTGACTTCTGACTGTTGAGAGAGAGCTGAATATAAAGTTCCCTAGTAAAATATGTCTGTGTATGAGAAGCTGCAAAGCAAAGACATTAAATGTATTGAGCTGATCAGCAAAGAAATGTTCTATGCTATGGGAACTGCATAGAATCATTTTTGCTGGAGGAGACCTTCCAGACAGAGTCCAACCATTCTCTAACTCTACCAAGTCTGGTGCTAAACCATATAGCATTTCCATATTATATATAATATAATACATAGCTAAGCCATCTTAACATTTTAACAGCAGAATAGTTTCTGATGGTTTTGTTGTTCAAATGCATCATCTCCGGGTCCTAGCATGAAAAACAACCCTCTAGAAGAGAGCAGCTTGGGCAGATTTGAGGTCAGTTCTATTTCTGTTCATTTGCAACCACTTTTTTTCCCTAACTGCATGTCCTACACCTGGTGTAATCCCTGACACCTCACTTTGCCACTAGAAAAAGTTCAGAGAGGTAGAAACTGGGAGTCCTAAATTTTAGGTTACCAATCCTATCCAATACTGCTTGAGTGATTTTTATCTGCAAGTAAGGTGAGGATGTTAGAATAGAATCGAGTCAACCAGGTTGGGAGAGACCTCCAAGCTCATCCAGTCCAACCTAGCACCCAGCCCTGGCCAATCAACCAGACCATGGCACTAAGTGCCCCAGACAAGCTTGGCTTCAACACCTCCAGGGACAGCAACTCCACCACCTCCCTGGGCAGCCCATTCCAATGCCAATCACTCTCTCTGACAACAACTTCCTCCTAACATCCAGCCTAGACCTGCCCTGGCACAACTTGAGGCTGTGTCCCCTTGTTCTGTTGCTGGGTGCCTGGCAGCAGAGCCCAACCCCACCTGGCTACAGCCTCCCTTCAGGAAGCTGTAGACAGCAATGAGCTCTGTCCTGAGCCTCCTCTTCTGCAGGCTGCACACCCCCAGCTCCCTCAGCCTCTCCTCACAGGGTTTGTGTTCTAGGCCCCTCCCCAGCCTTGCTGCCCTTCTCTGGACACCTTCCAGCACCTCAACATCTCTCTTGAATGGAGGAGCCCAGTGTTCAACTGTAGGTTTTAAAACACAAATAATTTTTGCCTCCTTTAGATGCAGATCTCAAGACCCAATGAGTCCTGCTGGCTGAAATGATTTTAGATCTTCAAGAAATGTCTTTCCTGGAGAGAGTCAATTTGTTACTCTCTAATTTCAAGCTACATTAGTGTTAAGGTTTTCTGCCTTCCAAATTCCATTTTTATTTGATCCACTTTGCACTACTGCTTTATTTTCACTGTGTTCTGACCGCCTAGTTCCTCCAGAATGGTCCATGTTGGACTGTGGTGCTTGCACTTGCTTGTTGCAGCTTCAAAAGGGATTGAGCCTGAAGCACCCTAGCAAGCCTCAGCCTTATTACATGCACTGCTCCCTCATTGCTTTGTAGGTAGCTTGTTTGGCTTATTTGTTGTCCTTCATGTGTTCTGTGTTCTGTACTTTTCATCCTCTTATTTAGGTTCTGACCATCATGTCATTAAAAATGACTGCCTTAGACATAGACAACTTATTCCTGAAGCTATACATCTGTTAGATGCATCTGTTCTGTTAATCTTTTGGAGTTGTAAACTAAGGGATAGACCTTCCATGTTCTAGTACATCTTGTATCCAGACTTCCCCCCACGTAATTCTTAGAGAGGACTTGCATTCCTCAAATGGAAAAAGACAGAACATCCTGGGTCACTTCAACCTCTTCATTTGTCTCCAATATCCTCCAATTCCCTGTGCAGGGAAGCACTTGAAGAGATCTAAACACAAGAAGTCACCAAAGCCCCAGACAATAATGGCACCTTTAAATTTGTAAGCCTGGTGGCTGATCACTGATGAGAGAAAAGCTAAACAGGAATATCCAAATGAAAAGGCTCCCAAACAGAAATGGTAGAAATGGAGTCAACTACAAAGGGCATCTGAATCTGGAGTGAGAAATGTCCTTGGATGCAGAAACAAAATGAAACTCAAGCTCCTGGGGTCAAAGAGAATCACTTTCTAATTGCACCATGAAATGTCACAGCCCTTCCAATTCTTTCCAATTGACTTTGTGCTTAGTTCACTACATCCTGCCTGATTTTTTTGCAGCTGATGGACTTTCAGCATCGGTGATGAGCAGCAACTGAAGCCTTTTTTGTGTACTAGTTTCAGCCTGTGGGCTCATAAAACCTTAGCCTGTTTGACAGAACAAATCATGTTTAGATTGTCAATTTTCACCCCTTGAAATTGGCAGGAAAATACCTTTTTTATTACAAATCAAAACGTTTGAAGTGTTTACTCTCTATTCACATGGCCTTTTCCACTCTTAGATTTAAATGTCTGCTTGCAGACATCCAGAAGTTTTATAATGTCTAGCTATGAAACTGCACTTCTGAGTTCTTCTGTGACACATTAAAATATTCCTGCAGCACTTGAAGTAAACCAAATGAATATTTGTGTTCGTTGCTCACAGCCTGTGCTGTTGGATTTAAGAGAGAGAGAGGCAGAGTTAGCAAACTGCCTTAGGAATGAGTGAGGATATGATGGAATTACCCACCCCATGCAACGCTCCAGGCTCAGGGAAGAGTGGCTGAAGAGCTGCTTGCTGGAGGAGGATCTGGGGCTGATGATTGGTGGCTGTAAGAACATGGAACAGTGTGTGCCCAGGCATAGAATCAGCCAGGTTGGAAGAGACCTCCAAGATCACCCAGTCCAACCTAGCACCCAGCCCTGTGCAATCAACCAGACCATGGCTCCAAGTGCCCCAGCCAGGCTTGGCTTCAACACCTCCAGGCACGGTGACTCCACCACCTCCCTGGGCAGCCCATTCCAATGCCAATCACTCTCTCTGCCAACAACTTCCTCCTAACATCCAGCCTAGACCTCCCCTGCCACAACTGCAGACTGTGTCCCTTTGTTCTGTTGCTGGTTGCCTGGCAGCAGAGCCCAACCCCACTTGGCTACAGCCTCCCTTCAGGCAGGTGCAGACAGCAATGAGCTCTGCCCTGAGCCTCCTCTTCTGCAGGCTGCACACCCCCAGCTCCCTCAGCCTCTCCTCACAGGGCTGTGCTCCAGGCCCCTCTCCAGCCTTGCTGCCCTTCTCTGGACACCTTCCAGCACCTCAACATCTCTCTTGAGGAGCCCAGAACTGGACACAGTACTCAAAGTATGGCCTGGCCAGTGCTGAGTACAGGGGCAGAATCCCCTCCCTTGCCCTGCTGGCCACACTGCTCTTGCTGCAGCCCAGCAGACAGTTGCTGTCTGGGCTGCACTCACACTGCAGGCTCATGTTGAGCTTTTCATCAGCCTAGACCCTCAGGGCTGGTCTCAGGCATTCACCACCCAGCCATCAGCACAGACAGGGCTGTCAGGCCCTGGGACAGGCTGTCCAGGGGAGTGATGGAGTGCCCATGCTTTGGAGGTGTTTAAAAGATGTGTAATGTGGTTCTGAGGGATGTGGTTTAGGGGTAGTAGTTTAATATTCATCGTGGGATTGCTGTAGGCAAGTGGTTGGACAAGATGATATCTCAGAGGTCTCCTCTGACCTTGACAGTTCTGTGATTTTATAAAGGAAAAGCAATAGGTGGGACTTGTACTCTCTCTTTGCCTGTAGAAGAATAAATTGATAATTCTGAGGTGAAAAGATCTCTCATTAAAACCAAAGAAAGAAATTGAAGAGTGGCATCAGGGTTTCACAAGTGTGTATGGATTGTGGACAGCATCTGCAGAGATTGCCTTCACCTCTCCAATCATGTGTAAGTGCTACTGGAGGAGGAAAGACGAGGCCTTGTGATTTAATTTTCTATACTTGATTTTATTATTATAGCCTAAGAAGAGAGGCTGAGGGAGCTGGGGGTGTGCAGCCTGCAGAAGAGGAGGCTCAGGGCAGAGCTCATTGTGGTCTACAACTACCTGAAGGGAGGCTGTAGCCAGGTGGGGTTGGGCTCTTCTGGCAGACAAGCAGCAACAGAAGAAGGGGACACAGTCTCAAGTTGTGCCAGGGCAGGTCCAGGCTGGATGTTAGGAGGAAGTTGTTGGCAGAGAGAGTGATTGGCATTGGAATGGGCTGCCCAGGGAGGTGGTGGAGTCACCGTGCCTGGAAGTGTTGAAGCAAAGCCTGGCTGGGGCACTTAGTGCTGTGGTTTGGTTGACTGGCTAGAGCTGGGTGCTTGGTTGGACTGGCTGAGCTTGGAGGTTTCTTCCAAGCTGGTTGATTCTATGAGATAATACATTGGAAGCTGGCAAGACCACTCCAGTAGCATTCGTTGTGCTGTCATGTTTGCTTTTGCTTCTCTTTCTCCTATATAGAGTCTTAAAGCTGACAGAGTCACTCCAGCAGATACTTCCTAACACAGGGCAAAATATCTCATAAGAACTGATGCATGGCTGCAACTCTGCTCAGAAGTACATACTATCTGAGAATTATTCCCAAAGTCCATGTTTTTAAATGTCTCCCTTCTTTGCATAATCAAACCTGACAGTTGTGTACCCAGGAAATGTCCTTTCCCATGACTGAGAAGCCCAAGTTGTGCAAGTGAAGCTTTTGCCCATTCTGGATGCATTCAGTTTTAAGCTGACATTTTTGCTAGCTGGGGACATGTGGAAGAGCTCCTTAGG
The DNA here is from genome assembly GCA_013400475.1 of Tricholaema leucomelas. Lineage (NCBI taxonomy): Eukaryota > Metazoa > Chordata > Aves > Piciformes > Lybiidae > Tricholaema lacrymosa > Tricholaema leucomelas. Next base: position 194,014 of record WAAF01009996.1, on the reverse strand, counting down.
CTAATTTATAGATCCTGAGGAAAATTCAGCTCTCTGCTTAGCCTGTGGTAATTGCCTCATTGAATGATAATTTAGCAAGCATTTAATGGCTTAACTATATGTAGTTAATGACTTAACTAGAATGTAGTTGCCACAGTTTAATAGTGTTATTGGTGCCAAATCGGTTGTACTTTGCTTCCTGTATTCTGATTTTTCTCAGCTTAAATAAGAGGTGGATTAAGATTTTGTCTTTTGCTTAGCATTTCCTATTAGTTTTGGACATTTGAGCTTCCTGAAGGATTTTATGTTGCAAAACTGGGGAGGGGGATCGCAGGAGGGTTATTAGCATCTTGATTACAGCTAACACCAGTTTTAGAAGCTGGAGTTGAGGTAATATTGGCAAGTGAACCAGAAAACCACTTCTGCACATTGTGTGAATGGATGTACTTTATGAATCTCTAAAGCACACAGCCACTCTGCAGGCAGAGGAGTCAAATATAGCCCTCAACAGCTGGTGAAGACCCCAGAAGAATGAATTCTTTTGGCGATGGCAGACAGGTTTTGTTTAATATTAAAAGCCTCTATTTAAGGCTGAAGGAGTTACTCTTCAGTTCTTTCTCCTTGTCAGATAAAAATAAAGATCCTAGATGTGAATTAGGAGCAGGGACCTTTTGTGATATTTAAATCCTCCAAAAATAGCCCCAAGATTCTGACCATTCAATTCTTTATTTTGAATCCTTGAAGGCTGGATTGGTGAAAATTGTTGTTAATATTCCTTTGCTGTGTCAATTTGTTCTCCCCAACCCCCAGGGAAACAGCTTTTGAGTTTGTGTTTGGATCCTCAAATAGATTAGGCTGAAATGCCTTTGAAAAGGGTTAGATACCTTTGAAAAGATGAATCATAGCACTTTGGTGGCTTCTGAAATGAACGTTGCAACTCTTCATTTTGAAAGAATCTGTTTTGAAACCAGACAAAATATTAAAAGGCTTTTGGGGAGTAATTAAGAAAGCCAAGAATAAAGTGAATCATTTTAGTGACTGGAAGTAGGATTAAAAAAACACACACTCCAAAAAAAACCCAAACAAACAACACCAAGAAAAACAACTTTTGGTGTTTTCCCATTTTATTTCACCAGCTGGGTGAAAGAAAACCCATCACAATTTCCATTTGGAGTCAACAGCCCCAGGCAGCTCCACAGGCTGGGGACAGAGTGGCTGGAAAGCAGCCAGGAAGAAAGGGACCTGGGGGTGCTGGGAGAGAGAAGCTGAAGATGAGGCAGCAGTGTGCCCAGGTGGGCAGCAGAGCCAATGGCATCCTGGGCTGGCTCAGGAGCAGTGTGGCCAGCAGGACAAGGGAGGTTCTTCTGCCCTTCTGCTCTATCAATTGGATCTTCTTTGCTCTTGCTTCAGATTAATTTCTCTTTCTTAAACAGTGGCCAAAGCTGTACAGGCTATACAGGATGTGATTTCCAGACAGCTCTGCTAATATCACCCTCTCTATACTGGAAATACTTCATCTATTAAAACCCAAGGCCATATTTAACATGTTTTCCACAGCAACCTGACACTGATGGTTTTTAGCCCTTCTTGACTCACCCATATGCCTCTTTCTTTTTTTTCCCCTCTCCTATTTCAGTTGAATAGGCTCAGCTTAAAGCCAATATTATTAATAGGATGTAGTCTGTTAGGACTCTCATCTAGCTCCTGCTCAGTGGTTGGGTATTTGTGAATTGGCATTGACATCTTTCCTCTCTTCAGGAAATTCCTGCTTTAGAAGCTGCAAGGGAAACTTCTAGATTTAGGTTGCAAATCCCAGACAGCTTTCACGTATTTCCCTCCTCTATTTTCTTCATCTTTGTTCCTCACAGATATGTTCAGGGGACTTGCAGAATAATAAAACCTTTTTCTTCATCTCAGGCTCCTCCCTTTCAGAGAGAGGTTAAACTCCAACATTGCCTCACCATGACTGACATCATTAAATTTCTATCTCCAACATCATCCAGTCCAACCTAGCACCCAGCCCTACCCAGTCAACCAGACCATGGCACTAAGTGCCCCAGCCAGGCTTGGCTTCAACACCTCCAGGGATGGTGACTCCACCACCTCCCTGAGCAGCCCATTCCAATGCCAATCACTCTCTCTGCCAACAACTTCCTCCTAACATCCAGCCTAGACCTCCCCTGGCACAACTTGGGGCAGTGTCCCCTTGTTCTGTTGCTGGTTATCTGGGAGCAGAGACTTACCCCCGCCTGGCTGCAGCCTCCCTTCAGGTAGTTGTAGAGTCTGTGTGACCGAGTTGTGTTTTCTGTCTTTTGGTAACCACAATATTCAAAGCTCTCTGAGAAACACAAGGACATACAAGGCAGCTGTGTGGGAGTATGTAAAGAACTACAACTGAAACTAAGTTGACAGGGAGCCTGCAACATTATCCTAGGTTAACAAGCCTGGAGGTAATAGGTCTGGTTTTGATCATCTTTACACCTGTGTACTCAAGAGTGGCAGTGCTGAAGAGAAAGCCTTTACCTGTGACCAGCTGCCAATCTTCAAATATTGAATGATAGAATCAAGCCAATTGGAAGAGACCTCCAAGCTCCTCCAGCCCTAACCAGTCAACCAGACCATGGCACTAAGTGCCTCATCCAGGCTTTGCTTGAACACCTCCAGGGATGAAGACTCCACCACCTGCCTGGGCATCCCTAATAAATGTGGGCATAGAACCTCCTCGTGTAAGAAGCTAAACTGTGGCAATGGTTTTCTGCATCTCTTATGTATTCCACTGTATTCCACTGTATTCTGTGACCATAGCAAAATCACTCTGGGTTCAGTAATTGGTTTCCATAGTAGTTTGATTAGTGCATGACAGAAAATGGGTAAAAATAGACACTTTGCAATTAGAGAGGTAAGACACCAGCTGTGTTCCTCCTCCTGTTTAAAATGTGGTTAGTGTTGCTTACCTCTTGGGGACCAATGAAGTGAGGATAGGGAATACCACTACAGCTTTTTGGTATTCACACTCATAGACTCAAGGAATGGTTTTAGGTTGGAAAGGACCTCAAGGCTCAGCCAGTTCCAACCCCCTGCCATAGGCAGGGACACCTCCCACTAGAACAGGTCGCTCAAGGCCTCATCCAACCTGGTCCTGAACACCTCAGTCATGTTAAGTGATTCTGTGCTCTGCAACCTGTGCCAGTGTCTCACCGCTCTCATTGCAGAGAACTTCTTCCTAACATCCAGTTTCAATCTTCCCTCTGCCTTGGAAATCTTGGAGGTCTCTTCCAACCTGGTTGATCCCATGACTCTAAATTGTACTGAGGGAAGTTTAGTTTGGATATTAGGAATAATCTCTTTACTGGAAAGGTTCTTGGGCATTGGAATGGCTTTTCCCATCCCTGGAGGTATTTGTGAGTTGTGTAGAGGTAGTACTTAGGGATATGATATGTTGATTGGCCAGGGCTGGGTGATAGGTTGGGCTGGATGAGCTTGGAGGTCTCTTTCAACATGCTTGATTCCATGATTCATTTGATGACTTGTCAGTGTTAGGCCAATGATTGGACTCAGTCTTTAAGAGGCTTTAAGGCAGTTCTGTGGAAAAAAAAAAATGGAGTGGGAGTTCATTCCCCACTGTAGGGAACTTGATTCTGGGAATCATTTCATGGAAGTTGATGGGATGGGTCAGATGAGCACCCATGGCCTGGTATCAGCAATTCATCTGGGTGAGAACTGGAAGGGATGTTCTCAGAGCCCACTTCAGCTAACCATTGACATGTAAAAACATATTTATGTGGCACTTTAGGATACAACAGGAATTGTGCCACTTTGCATCCATGGTCTCCTCTTCTACAAGCTGTCAGGAGCAGCCTGACTGCAAATGTCACTTCATTGTGGGGCCGTAAAGGTCTGTGGTAGCATAAATGAACAGTTTGTGGCTTTTGCCACAGTTTGCTTGCTTTCTGGTCCTCCAGACACAGCCAGCTTCTCTAAAACATGTGCTGCTTAGAGCAACAAAAAAACAACCTGCATATTTAATCACACTGAGGATGGGTTGGCCTTGAAGAGAGGCAGTATTCCAAACACTATCACCACAGGCAGTTGAAAGAAAGAGTGTGGGAGTCACAATTATGGGTTCAAGAGTCTATTTTGCTTTTCTTCTTTCTCCCCCACACACTCTTGTCATGTTCTTTATCCGTAGTTTGCAAATTCCAAGTGTTTCTCAGAGTGTCCTTCTGCTAAGGAGCTTAATATAAGTACTAACAGCAACGCAGAATCTGTGATCTGCAGTTGTTCGAGCAGTGCTGCAGTGATGCTTGCATGGCAGAGAGGAACAGGCTGAGGTGAGGTATAAATACTGCTAAAAGCTGAGAGGGGACTTTTTAGGCTGTCAGGTGGTGATAGGAAGTGGGGGAATGGAACAAAGCTGGAAATGGGTAGATTCAGACTGGATGTTAGGAAGAAGCCATTTGGCATGAGGATGGTGAGAGCCTGGAAGGGGTTGCCCAGGGAGGTGGTGGAAGCCTCATCCCTGGAGATGTTTAAGGCCAGGCTGGATGAGGCTCTGGCCAGCCTGGTCTAGTGTGAGGTGTCTCTGTCCATGGCAGGGGGGTTGGAACTGGTTGATCCTTGTGGTCCCTTCCAGCTCTGACTGATTCTATGATTACCCAGCACCAGTCAGCCCACAGCTTGGGAAATGAGTTCAGTTTGGATCCCCTTGCTACAAGAAAGACATTGAGGTGCTGGAATGTGTCCAGAGAAGGACAGCAAAGCTTGTGAAGGGTCTGGAGAGCAGGGCTGGGGAGGAGCAGCTGAGGGACCTGGGGTTGTTTAGTCTGGGAAAGAGGAGGCTGAGGGGAGAACTCATTGCTTTCTATAGCGTGGCCTCTTCTCTCAAGCAACTAGCAAAAGGACAAGAGGAAATGGCCCCAAGTTGCATCAGGGGAAGTAAAGGTTGGATATCAAGAAAAGTTTCTTTCCTGTAAGAGTGGTCAGGCATTGGAAGAGGCTGCCCAGAGAGGTGGTGGAGTCACCATCCCTGGAGGCATTCAAAAACTGTGTGGACGTGGAACTTTGGGATGTGGCAGTGGTATTGGGGTGGTGGTTGGGCTTGATCTTACAGGTCTATACCAACTTCTCTAGAACAATCTTCAGCATAGCTTTTTGGAGGAAAGATCACCAATGAATGTCTGTGTCATGGTGCTTCGAGGGAACCTGGATAATGTCAGACAATGACCTTAAGACAGGTGGAGGTATCCATAATAAAAGTTTGAGGGCTGGTTTTGGGGGCTTGTTTTTATTCTGTGGGGTTTGTTTGGTTTGGTTTTAAAGCTGATTTTCCTGTCAAAGGGTTTGGGGTTCCATCAAAACCAGAAGTTTCTGAACCTTCTCAGGGAAAAGCACTGCAATGTCCACTTTGCCATGGTGAAGTCTCTGTCTCTGCAGTCACTCAAAATCTGCCTGGGCACGTTCCTGTGCAACCTGCTTGACAGAGAAGGTTCACTTAGAGGCTTGGACTAGGTGATCTCCAACCCCTGTCATTCTGTGTGATTCCTTAAGTATCTCTAAACCCCTCTTTGTCATTATGCCAATCATTCTACTGCAGCCAAGCAAGCCAGAAGAACTAACACAGCTGCTTTAGGGAGCTGATTGAGAGAGTCCAGAGCAGAGCCACAAAAATGATTAAGGTTGAACATATTCCTTACGAGGAGAGCCTGAGGGAGCTGGGGCTTGTTAGCTTGGAGAGGAGGAGACTGAGGGGTGACCTCATTAGTGTTCATGAAAATGTAAGGGGTGAGTGCCAGGAGGCTGGAGCCAGGCTCTTCTCAGTGATGCCTAATGACAGGACAAGGGGCAACAGGTGGAAGTTGAGGCATAGGAGGTTCCATGTGAACCTGAGGAAGAATTTTTTCCCATTGAGGGTGACAGAACACTGGAACAGGCTGCCCAAGGGGTTTGTGGAGTCTCCCTCCCTGGAGGTATTCAAGAACTATCTGCATGTGTTCCAGTGTGATCTGCTCTAGGTGATGCTGTTCTGGCAGGGGGGCTGGACCAGATGAGCTTTTGAGATCCATTCCATCCCCTGACATTCTGTGATTCTTGACAAGTCTAGAAGAAACTAAGAAATAGTTTTGTTAGGGATTTGTCTGACTTTGTTTTATCTCTTCTTGGAAATGCATTGGATGGCAAAACATCACTGGGCTCCTGTGCCAGCACCTTGAGCCCTGAGTTCTGTTGCAGGGTTTTATTGTCTCCCTGTGCGTGCCAGGTTGCCATCCTTGCTAATCAAGCTCAATCAGGAGGAGTCAACTGCTTTGTATTAACTCCTGTTCTCCTGCCTGTGTTGTCTTTAGAGTAGATCTGCACTGACTCACACAATGCAGATCTAATCCAAAGTGAATTAAACTGCAAACAGTGATGTGATGTTAATGGCAGAGCAGCAGTTTCGGCAGCAGAGCGGAATCATAGCATCACAGATTGGTTTAGGTTGGAAGGGACCTCAAAGCTCAGCCAGTTTCAACCTCCTGCTCTAGGCAGGGACACCTCCCACTAGAACAGGTCGATCAAGGCCTCATCCAACATGGTCCTGAACACCTCCAGAAAGGTTGTGGATCACAGAATGTGATCAAAGATCTGTGCTTCTGTGCTCCACAACCTCCCTGGGCAAACTATGCCAGTCTCTCACCACCCTCACTGCAAACAACTTCTTCCTAACATCCAATTTCAATCTCCCCTCTGCCAGTTCAAACCCATTCCTCCTCATTCTGTCATTACCAGAACTTGTCAATAGTCCCTCCCCAGCCACCCTGTAGCCCTCTTCAGATACTGGAAGGCTACTCCAAGGTCTCCTCAAAGCTTTCTCTTCTCCAGTCTGAAGAGCCCAAACTCTTTCAGCCTGTCCTTATGCAGCCCTCCGAGCATCTTTGTGGGCTCCTCTAGACTCATGACTCTGTTTGTTGCACAAGATGGCAAAGTCCAGTGTCAGCTTTGTTCCTCAGTATTTATTTTGTGTCCTCAGAACGTTTTTAAGGACTCAGATTGTAAAAAAAGAAGACAGGCTAAGAGAGTTGAAGCTGTTCAGCCTGGAGTGGAGAAGGCTCCAGGGAGACATTAGCAATATCTGAATCAATATCATTTCAATATCTGAAGGGCATCTACAGGAAGACTGTAGAGGGAGTGTTCAGAAGGGTTTGTAGCCATATGATGAGGGACAATGGTTTGAAGCTGGAGGAGGGTAGGTTTAAGTTGGACATCAGGAGGAAAAACATGAACATGAGCCAGCAGTGTGCCCAGGTGGATGAGAGAGCCAATGGCATCCTAGCCTGTATCTGGAACAGTGTGGCCAGTAGAATGAGGGAGATTATTCAGCCCCTGTGCTCAGCACTGGTCAGGCCACACCATGAGTGCTGTGTCCAGTTCTGGGCTCCTCCATTGCAGAGAGATGTTGAGGTGCTGGAAGGTGTCCAGAGAAGGGCAGCAAGGCTGGGGAGGGGCCTGGAGCACAGCCCTGTGAGGAGAGGCTGAGGGAGCTGGGGGTGTGCAGCCTGCAGAAGAGGAGGCTCAGGGCAGACCTCATTGCTGTCTGCAGCTACCTGAAGGGAGGCTGTAGCCAGCTGGGGTTGGGCTCTTCTGCCAGGCACCCAGCAACAGAAGCAGAGGACACAGTCTCAAGCTGTGTGAGGGGAGGTCAAGGCTGGATGTTAGGAGGGAGTTGTTGTCAGAGAGAGTGATTGGCATTGGAATGTGCTGCCCAGGGAGGTGGTGGAGTTGCCATCCCTGGAGGTGTTGAAGCAAAGGCTGGATGAGGCACTTAGTGCCATGGTCTGGTTGATTGGCCAGGGCTGGGTGCTAGGTTGGACTGGCTGAGCTTGGAGGTCTCTTCCAACCTGCTTGATTCTATGCTCTCTAGTGTTCCTTCCAACCTGGGCCACTCTGGAATTCTCTGATTCTGTGATTTGAATGTAGATTCAGCTAAATTGTGCCTCCTCTTCAGAAACAGAGCAGTGCCACCTCCTTCAAAAACCTAATTTAAAGGCAGTAAATGATCTTGTGCCTCTTTGGGGGTTGTGCTCTGTGGTGTAATAGGCTTCTGAATAAACAGCACTTTCCCCTTGCTTGCTAAAAGCTTATTCGAGCAGATTATTCTGCACACCACACACCTGGAGATGAAAAGCTTTCTCATTCCATCTGGAGGGGGACTTTAAATTGCCATTGTTTGTCTCCTGTGTTTTCCTAAGCGGTGCTTAGTGATTACTTATTACTATGTTTCCGCTCGCGCACATGCGTGCGTGTTCCTCGCGCCGTTGGGGGCCTGCTCGTGCAACTCCAATGGCAGAGAGGCAGTTAGAGACCAAAATAATGCTCATTCATGCTCTTATAGATAGAGGTTGGATGAGGGAGAAGTTTTTTTTTTTTTCCACCTCTAACAAGAAATTTAAATGCAGGTTTTAAAGAGTCTATCAGATTGTATAATCAGCCAGGTTGGAAGAGAGCTCCAAGCTCAGCCAGCCCAACCTAGCACCCAGCCCTGGCCAATCAACCAGACCATGGCACTAAGTGCCTCATCCAGGCTTGGCTTCAACACCTCCAGGGACGGTGACTCCACCACCTCCCTGGGCAGCCCATTCCAATGCCAATCACTCTCTCTGACAACAACTTCCTCCTAACATCCAGCCTAGACCTCCCTTGGTACAACNTTGGTGATCCTGAGGGCCTTTTCCAGGCTGGATGTTTCTGTAATTTTAGAATGTGACTGCCCTGACACCTTTCCCTGAGAGCTGCATTCATTTTGCCTGTTCTGTCTGTAAGAGATTTGCCACTGGAATGGGCTGCCCAGGGAGATGGTGGAGTCACCATCCCTGGAAGTGTTCAAGCAAAGCCTGGATGAGTCACTTAGTGCCATGGTCTGGTTGATTGGATAGGGCTGGGTGCTAGGTTGGACTGTGTGAGTTTGGAGGTCTCTTCCTACCTGGTGGATCCTATCACAAAATCACAGCCTCACTGAGGTTGGTTGCTTCTGTGATTCTATGATTGTGTAAGGTTCACCTTAAACCATATCCCCAAGCACCACATCCAAACCACCCTTAAACACATCCAGGCTGGGTGACTCCACCACCTCCCTGGGCAGCTCATTCCAGTCCCTGACCACTCTCTCCAGGAAGAACTTTCTCCTAATGTCCAATCTAAACCTGCCCAGCCTCAGCTTGAGGCCATTCCCTCTTGTGCTGTCTGCAGTTACCTGTGAGAAGAGCCCAGCAGCAGCCTCTTCAGGAAGTTCTTCACAGAAGTGATTGCCATTGGAATGGGCTGCCCAGGCAGGTGGCGGAGTCACCGTCCCTGGAGGTGTTGAAGCAAAGCCTGGATGAGGCACTTAGTGCCATGGTCTGGTTGATTGGATAGGGCTGGGTGCTAGGTTGGAGTGGCTGAGCTTGGAGGTCTCTTCCAACCTGGCTGATTCTATGATTCTGTGAAGGGACATTGTGTAGACAGCAGTGAGATCTGCTCTCAGCCTCCTCTTCCTCACACTAACCGCTCCCTAGCTCCCTCAGTCACTCCTTATACAATTTATTCCCCAGCTTCATTGCTGTCTTCTGGACCCACTCCAGCACCTCCACATCTCTTTTCTGCTGCAGTGCACAGGTTTAGAACCAGCAGAGTGTTCACCTGCACAGGGTTCTGCGTATCTCCTCGCTGGAGATACTCAGTAACCTACCTGGACACGCTCCAGTGTGATCTGGTATAGGTGATCCTGCTCTGCAGGGGGAGTTGGACTGGATGAGCTTTTGAGGCCCCTTCCAGCCCCTAATACTCTGTGGTTTTTGGTGTTGGTTTTTTTTTGGTAGAAGTAACCCCTAACTGTGAAGTGAACCTTAATGAGGTTCAGCTATGCAGCAGAGAGCAGTCTGGAAGATCTCATTCCAGAGCAGAGGAATCCATGCTCTACAAAGGCACCTCTTTTACTGCATTCCCACTTGTAAAACTCTGCCCTTGAGTCACAAATTCATCTCCTGCCAGGAAGCTAGGAATGGAAACACAGTTGCCTGGGAGTGAATAAATTTTATTTGGATGCAGATTTATTTCTCCTGTACTTTTTTCTTTTTATTTTTAAGCTAACTTTGTATTTTTATAGACTGAGGGAGTGAGGAGGAGACCCAGACTAGAATGTCTCAAAACAGAATGTTTCCTTCAGCTGCCTGTTGGCTGTGAGAGCCTCGCATAAAGAAATCATTCACACATGCCCCTGCTTAAGCTGGAGTTCATTGAAGTGGCACTGTGCTGCCCACAGCAGTTCTTGCCCGCAGGCAAAACATTCTTCTGGCAAGATACTATCAAGTTCCCACTGACTCTTTTCACTTAAAGAGCAATTCATAAGTGCCTTGGTGTTTGTAAAAAGCAGAGGAGTTGTGTGTTTCTGGCACTGCAAGGTGCTCGGCCCTGGATAGCAGAATATAGAATCACAGAATCAGTCAGTCCTCTCACTCCCTGACAGCCTAAAAAGTCCCTCCAAAGCTTTTTTGTAGCCCACTTCAGATCCTGGAAGGCCACAAGAAGGTCACCTGGGAGCCTTCTCTTTTCCAAACTGCACAGCCCCAACTGTTTGTCTGTGCTCACAGCAGAGCTGCTGCAGCCCTCTGAGCATCCTCCTGGCCTTTCTCTGGACACACTCCAGCATCTGCACATCCCTCTTGTCCCAGGGGCTTCAGCACTGGATTGCAGTACTCCAGGTGGGGTCTCAGCAGAGCACAGCAGAGGGGGAGAATCACCTCTCTCACCCTGCTGGCCACACTTCTGCTGCAGCCCAGGCTCTGGTTGCCTTTGTGGGCTGCAAGTGCACACTGCTGGCTCCTGTTGAGCTTCTCCTCCAGCAGCACCCCCAGGTCCCTTTCCTCGGGGCTGCTCTTCAGCCACTCACTGCCCAGCCTGCATTTGTGCTTGCAATTGCCTCAACCCAGTTGCAGGACCTTGCACTTGGTCTTGTTGAACCTCATGAGGTTGGCTTGTGCCCACTTCTCCAGACTGTGCAGGTCCCACTCATGCTGAAGAACTTCCTCCTCAAATCCAGTCTTGAATCTCCTCACCTCCAGCTTTGCTCCATTCCCCCCAGTCCTGTCGCTCCCTGAGAGCCTGAAAAGTCCCTCCCCAGCTTTTTTGTAGGTCTCAAAGATGGTGTTCACCGCTGAAATAAAAAAGAACAATACTCATCTCATGAGGAAACAAAAAACCCAAGCCAAGCCTTGGGAGCAAACCTTCACCTCACAAACCTGTGTTAGTATGAAGTGAGTGGCCATGAAGAGGTCTGTAAAATCAAGCCCCCAAGGACCACTTCTTCATGCCGTCCCAGTGGTAGTGTTCCACATCACCCTGCGAACTCTGCAGGAGTGTTTGAAGCTGAGGAAGTTTTGTACTTTGTAATTCATAAAATGATCTGCTGAGGGATTGGTAGGGCCAGGGGACAAATGGTGTGTGAATTAAAAGCTGCTGTTTCCAGAGGTGATTTTTCTCCCCTTGACAAAGCAGTGTTATGCAGAGTGTGAGTTCCCTGTCATTTCTCCTGGCCTTGTGTCATCTTTGCCTGTTTTGCTGATGACTAAATTCTCACCTATAGTCTCCTCCAGCTTTTTCTCACCACTGTTATCCTGGGCCACTTTCTTATCATTATCCTCCTTCTGAGCTTCATGAAGTCTTCCTCTCCAAATTAACTTTCCATTAACTCTCTTCCAAATTCCATTAGCCTCAGCTCCAAAACTTCTTTCCCTGCTCTTTGTCTTCTTGAAATAGTCTGCCCAGGGCAGTGGTGGAGTCACCATCCCAACAGCCTGTGAATCCTGGTGCTTAGGGACACATTTGGTGGTTAGCTTTGCAGTGCTGGCTCAGAGGTTGGACTGAGTGATCTTGAAGGTCTCTTCCAAGCAAAGATATTGTGTGATTTTTAACTGTTACTTTAGAAACCTCCTGGATGGTAGATGTAGGGTTGGTTTTGTTTTATGAAAGTAGAAGAAAACTAACTGCAGGTATTTCAGGTATAGAATAGAATAGAATAGAATCAACTAGGTTGGAGAAGACCTCCAAGATCATCCAGTCCAATCTCCTCTTTATAGCATGTACTCTCCAAATGTTATGGCAGATAGCAGCCAGGAGCTCCACTGTATTTGTAGCTCCTATTGCTGAGTGCAGCCTGGCACTGAGGTGCCACATTGCCATCCTGGCACCTGTGGGTCCCACTGACACTGTATGTGGGACTGTTTCCAGAGTCAGGTCTACTTCCCATCTATATTCCTTGTCTACAAGGATGACTTCATGCAGAGAACTCCCAAGAGGATGACTGCCCAGGCATGTTCAGCATCTTTATCCCCAGCCACAAGCTCTCCCTCCTTTCAGCCGCACGAGTGGGCGCTGCCAGGATCGAGTGTTGTACAGCTGTCCAGTGGTGGATATCCAACTGCCACTGCCCTCTCCTGCAGTGTGAGCCCTCCTCTCTCAGCCTGTTGGCAGGATTGCCTCCTGGCAGTAGAACTGGGAAGAGGTTCGGGTTGCAGGACTGGCAAACCTCAGCATGCCTTTAGCTTTGCGACATTTTCACCGAGGGGACAGTTGGTCCTGGGGAGGCACAAATGCCACATGGGGTTCCTCACAGTTCACAGGCAGTGTTCTTCATAGCTGTGGAGGCCAGAGGCAGGCTGAGGATAAAAGCTGTACTGCCAAATTCTCTTCTCCCATTCAGTTTCCCTGCTGCATCTGCACAGCTTAATTCCGCTTTGTTGGGATCGAATTTCTTTTGTCACCATCTTGTACTGGAGGTTGTAAAAGAGAGGAAAATTGGTTGCCTTTGTTTTTTCCTGCTCCAGCTCCCTTTGCAGAAGGTTCCATAGTGGAGTTGGGCTGGTTGAATTCTGCACATTGCATAATTGCAGGATGTTAGAGGTTGGAAGGGACCTCCAAAGATTGTCAGTCCAATCCCTTGCCAAGACAGGATCTCCTAGGGTGGTTTGCACAGGAATGCTTCCAGGTGGGGTTGGAAAGTCTGCAGAGGAGACTCCATAACTTCTTTGGGCAGCCTGCTCTGTCACCCTCAGTCTAAAGAAGTTTCTCCTCATGTTGAGATGAAACCTTCTATGTTCCAGTTTGTATCCATTGCTCCTTGGCTTACTGCTGCTGACCACTGATAAGAGCTTGGTCCCAGGCACTTGATACCCACCCCTTAGATATTTGTACACATTGATCAGATCTCTCAGCCTTCCCTTCTCCAGCCTAAACAGCCCCAGTGCTCTCAGTCTTTCTTCATAGGAGGTATGCTCAAGTTCCCAAATCATCTTCATCGCTCTCCATTGGACTCTCTCCAGCAGGTCCCTGCCTCTCTTGAATTGGGGAGCCCAAAGCTGGACACAGTAGTCCAGATGTGGTCTCACTAGGGCAGAGTAGAGTGGAAAAAGAACCTCCCTTGCCTTGCTTGATGCAGCCCAGGATACCACTGGCTCTCTTGGCACTGACAGTTGCTGTAGTTACCAGAACTCCTCACTATTAATACGTTTTGCACTATTCATCTTCCCTAGAGTCACTGATGGCCTTTTACAGATCATGGAGACAGGTGATTTTGTGGCTTTCTCAGTGAGTTTTATCTTTGTTCCTCTAAGAAGCTTGCAACTGTGCCCTTACTTCTCAGTAAACAACATTTTCTTGGGAGGAACTGATTTAAATGTGCTCAGCCATAGGCTGGGATTGTCAGAGTGGATCTATGAGAAATAAACAAGCTCATCATCATTATCTTTAGCATATTACAGTTCATTTGCTTACTCATTATCTCCTTGAAATGAAAAACCCTTGCAAGGAATACAAACCATTTCAGGCATCTGATACTCATATAAATAGCTGTGCTCACTCCTTTTCCCCCAACTCATCTCTTGGATGATCTGAATTTGCTAAGCTCTGTTGCCTGGAAATGAATCATGGAAGAGTATTGAGTGGCACCAGGCTAGGATCAACAGCGCAGTGAATGAACTTGCCCTCTGCCATTGTCTGAGTGGTAATTCCTCAGTAGTCAGGCTGAGAGAGTTGAGGCTCTTCAGCCTGGAGAAGAGAAGGCTTCAAGGAGACCTTATAGTGGCTTTCCAGTATCTGAAGAGAGCCTACAGGAAGGCTGGGGAGGGACTATTGACAAGGTCTGGTAATGTCAGGACGAGGGGGAATGGGTTTAAACTGGAGGAGGGGAGATTTAGACTGGATGTTAGGAGGAAGTTCTTTACAGTGAGGGTGGTGAGACACTGGAACAGGTTGCCCAGGGAGGTTGTGGATGCTTCCTCCCTGGAGGCATTTAAGGCCAGGCTGGATGAGGCCTTGAGCAACCTGCTCTAGTGGGGGGTGTCCCTGGCTATGGCAGGGGGTTGGAGCTGGATGATCCTTGAGGTCCCTTCCAACCTAAACCATTCTATGATTCTATGACTAAGGGAAGATTAGCTTGGCTTCTTTCAGAAGAAATAGTGTTTTGTCTTGCAGCTGAGGGTGGAAAGATGATAGCTTAGTAGTGCCAAAGTAGTCAGTAAAGTGATGTGATTAATGCTGGATCTGCTGATGGGATTAAAGTCTTACTCAATTTCCCTGCGGAGACAACGAACCAGTATCTTCAGCCATCAGTTCTAAGCAGGGAAGGTTTCTGCTTATCTCAGCTGTATTGTGTAGCTGCTTCAGAATGTGCATTAAATAGTTGGAAAGAGGTCATAATGTGGGTGGATTTTCTTTACATCACTGAGTGTGGGTTCTGGTGGAGCTCTTTCCCTTTCTAACCTCTCAGATCATTTAGGCTTCTCCAACTTTATTGTGGTTTAGTGTCATAGTCTCTGGCATTAGTTAACATTTCCTTAATTGAGTGCAAATAGTTCTGTGTTCCTCATGCCTTTTATTGGTTTTGGCCAAGCACCTGCTGGAAACAGTTGTTATATCTGCTGCAAATAGAACCAGAGAATTGTTTTGGTTGGGGGAAAAAAAACCCTCTAAGGTCATCAAGTCCAACTGTCAACCTAACACCACCATGGCCATTAAGCCATGTCCTGAAGTGATGTGATTTTTGAACACCTCCAATGATAGTGACTCCACCACCTCCCTGGGCAGCCTGATCCAATGTTCCACCACTCTCTCAGTAAAGAAACATTTCCTAGTATCTAATCTAAATCTCCCCTGGTGCAAATTGAGGCCATTTCCTCTCAGTCTATCAGCTAAGGGAGCTGACAAGACCCACAGCATTTCATTAAATGGTTATTGCAAGTTAGCTTCTTCCTCTGCAGAACCACAAATGGTAGGGGTTGGAAGGGACATCTGGAGATTGCACAATCCAAGTCTCCCCCGCTAAAGCAGGATCACCTAGAGCAGGTTGCACAGGAACACAACCAGGAGGGCTTAGAAGGTCTCTAAATATGGAGGAAGACTCCACAACCTCTCTGGGGAGCCTGTTCCAGTGCTCTCTCATCCTCAAAGTAAAGAAGTTTCTCCTTGAGTTCAAATGCAACCTCCTGTCTTCTTGTTCGTTCTAGCTGTTAGCTGACTTTCTCATAGAAGAATTAAAACCCTACCTGAAAGGACATTGTGGAGGGGCTGCTGCTGGGCTCTTCTCACAGGTAGAGACAGAACAAGGGGGAATGTCCTCAAGCTGAGGCTGGGCAGGTTTAGATTGGACATTAGAAAAAAGCTTTTCATGGAGAGAGTGGTCAGGGACTGGAATGAGCTGCCCAGGGAGGTGGCAGAGTCACCCAGCCTGGCTGTGTTTAAGGGTGATTTGGATGTGGTGCTTGGGGATATGGTTTAAGGTGAATCTTGTAGAGTAGGGCTCTAGGTTGGACTTGGTGATCCTGAAGGGCTTTGCCAACCTGCATGTGTGTGTGATAATCATCCTAAAAAAGAAAACCATTAAAAAAGCATTGGAAAAACTCTTCCCTTTCACCCATCTTTATTTCCAACTTGCACCAAAGAGAAAGCAGTAAGGCAGATAACAGAACAAGGGGACACAGTCTGCAGTTGTGCCAGGGGACGTCTAGGCTGGATGTTAGGAAGAGTGATTGGCATCAGAGTGGGCTGCCCAGGGAGGTAGTGGAGTTGCCGTGCCTGGAGGTGTTCAAGTAAAACCTGGGTGGGGCACTTAGTGCCATGGTCTGGTTGGCTGTGTAGGGCTGAGTGATAGATTGGACTGGATGAGCTTGGAGGTCTCTTCCAACCTGCTTGATTCTGTGATTCTAAATAGCTATGCCCTAAGCTGCATAGGCTGTACACAGGCTCCAGGCCAGGGAAAGGTATAAAGGCTTTCACAAAGCAGTGAGGGAAGAGACTCTTTGCTTCAGCATCCTGTTTGGCTCCTTTCCCAATGGGCCCTGATTCAGACATCTGAGTCCTGCCAAGCACCTGCTCCTCCACTGATGACACCCAGCCACCCTCACAAACACTAGGGACAAGTGTGGGACCCACTCCCAGCATTCTGCACCACTCAGGGCTGCAGAAAGCTCTCTTCTGTCCCAGGTCACCTGGAAGAACCAGTCTGGAACTTTTAAACCTGCTTTTTCAAAAGCCTCCAACTGAGAGGTGACCTCATTCATGTTGACAAAGATGCGCAGGGCAGCATCAGGAGGACATTTAGTGCCGTGGTCTGGTTGATTGGATAAGGGTGGGTGCTAGGTTGGACTGGATGAGTTTGGAGCTCTCTTCCAACCTGGTTGATTCTATGATTTTAACTTTTTCATCTTTGGAGAGCAGCTTCAGAATGAGATATAAGCACCTTGCCTTTGGGTAAGCCTTGCAGCTTGTGTTGCCTGCTGTTTGGGGCAGTTAATGTGCTGAAGGTGATCGGTGCCAAAAGTCAACAGTAGCACAGGGCAGCCTTTATCCCTACCACTGCCTGCTAGGCTCTCCTATAGTAGACAGCCTTGGCTCAGTGTCCTGCTTGGCAGCTTCTGTCTCTCTGCCTTGTTGATTTTTTTTTTTTTATTGCTCCAAACTGTTGATGGAACTTGTAAAATAAACTTCAGAGCCTGGTTCCTCTCTCTCAGCTTTTTATTTTGCTTTATTGGGAGTCAAAAACTTAGGTGAAGCTTTCTCATGGCATTCCAGAAAGAAATGCTTTGCTTGCTTTTTGGGGGTGGTTGTTTTTTTACAAGTGAAAATAAGAAGTCACTTCCAATCTGCTGTGTACTGAGCAGAAAACAAGCAGAGGCACTTTCAGGATGAAAGCACAGCATGCCTGGCAAACTTCTGGGAGTAGGAGAATCAATCAACTTTTGGATAAACTTTCACCCCAGTCTGCAAAACTGTGGCTAATTGCAAGCAAACCTTTGCACAGTATAAAGCAGTCTTCTGGCACAGGGACTTGGAGAATCATTAAGGTTGGAAATGACCTCTAAGATCATCAAACCAGCACCACCATGCCCATCAGTACATATCCTGAGGTGCCATGCCTGCTTGTTGGGGTTTTTAACACCTCCAAGGATGGTGACTCCACCACCTCCCTGGGCAGCCTGTTCCAGTCCCTGACCACTCTTAGAGCAAAGAGGTTTTTCTTAATCACACAGAAACATCCAGAGACCCTCAGGATCACCAAGTCCAACCTAGAACCCTACTCTACAGGCTTCACTTTGAACTGGATGATCTTGGAGGTCTCTTCCAATCTGGTTGATTCTGTGATTCTGTAAGGTTCACCTTCAACCATATCCCTAAGCACCACATCCTGTTCCAGCCTCTGACCACTCTTAGAGCAAAGAGGTTTTTCTTAATCACACACAAAACATCCAGAGACCCTCAGGATCACGAAGTCCAACCTAGAACCCTACTCTACAGGATTCACCTTGAACTGGATGATCTTGGAGGTCTCTTCCAATCTGGTTGATTCTGTGATTCTGCAAGTTTCACCTTCAGCCATACCCCTAAGCACCATATCCAGATGACCCTTAAACACATCCAAGGTTTGTGACTCCACCACCTCCCTGGGCAGCTCATTCCAGTCCCTGACCACTCTCTCCATGAAAAACTTTTTTCCTAGTTTCCAATCTAAACCTCCCCAGCCTCAGCTAGAAGCCATTCCCCCTTGTTCTGTCCCCAGTTACCTGTGAGAAGAGCCCAGCAGCAGCCCCTCCAAACATCCCTTCAAGTAGCTGTAGACAGCAGTGAGGTCTCCTCTCAGTCTGCTCTTCAAACTTACCATCCCTAGCTCCCTTAGTCACTCCTCATAAATTTATTCTCCATTCTTCACTGCCCTTCTCTGGACCTGCTCCAGCACCTCCACATCTCTCTTGTATTGCAGTGCCCAAAACTGAACATAATACTCAAGGTGTAACCTCCCCTGGTGCAACCTGAGGCCATTTCCTCTCATCCTGTGATCTCCAACCTCCTTTCAGGGAGTAGTAAAGAGTGAGAAAGCCTGTCCTAAGCCTCCTTTTCTCCAGACTACGTAACCCTGCTTCCCTCCTGCTCCTCGTAAGGCTTGTTCTCCATCTCCCTTTCGATTTGTACCTCTTCTAAACCTCCCATTTTCTCCAACAGAAACTCTGTAACTGCCTCTTATAAGGCTCAGTTCTCTGTATTATAAGCAGCTGGAAAATTTCACACACCCACTGAAGGTTGAAGGGAACAAAAACCAGCACAGAACAGATGCCAATAAGAGGTATTTTTGGCAGCTGGTGTCACAGTTGCTGTTTGCCTCCACCGTGACAGCTAATGAGCCTGGAAATGGGTGGGAGAAGTAGTGAATCCTGCGGTAAAAGCCTGAGAATGCTTCTCAGGTCGTTCACACAGGCAGTGAATGTTTGCTCGGGGTCTGTCTGAAGCTTCACAACAAACCCTTACAGCACATCCTGTGCTGCTTCAGTGGATTACACCACAGACCTCCCTTTCATGCATTGATTTGCCTAAGAACCTGGCACGACAGCTTAGTGTTTGTTTGCTGGGTGATAGTGGCTGCTAGAGGAGATGTGCTTGTAAAGAGCTTGGCTGAGTGAATGTTTGCTACCAAGACATTTTCTCACAGGGTCTTGGGTCTGGACAAGGTGTACTTGAAATAGAAGGGATGTAGTTGAGCCATAGGGGAATGCATCTGTGCGTTTTCAGTGGCAGGTCAAGCTGTTTATCATGACAAGAGAAAACATTGTCATGGATTGAGTGGAAAGAGATCATCTTTAGGATGCCACCCCAAGCACAAATCCAGGCTACATAGTGAATGGCTGAAGAGCAGCCCTGAGGAGAACGACCTGGGGGTCTGAGTTGGTGAAAAGCTCAACATGAGCTGGAGAGCAGCCCTGAGGAAAAGGACCTGGGAGTGTGGTTTGGTGAAAAGCTCAATGTGAGCCTGCAGTGTGAGTGCAGCCCAGACAGCAACCCTGTGCTGGGCTGCAGCAAGAGCAGTGTGGGCAGCAGGGCAAGGGAGGGGATTCTGCCCCTTGGCTCTGCTCTCCTCAGACCCCACCTGGAGTCCTGTGTGCAGTTCTGGAGCCCCCAGCACAAGCAGGACATGGAACTGCTGGAGCCAGTCCAGAGGAGAGCCACGAAGATGCTCAGAGGGCTGCAGCAGCTCTGCTATGAGGACAGGCTGAGAGAGTTGGGGCTCTGCAGCCTGGAGAAGAGAAGGCTTCGAGGAGACCTTAGAGTGGCTTTGCAGTATCTGAAGGGAGCCTACAGGAAGGCTGGGGAGGGACTATTGACAAGGTCTGGTAATGTCAGGACGAGGGGGAATGGGTTTAAGCTGGAAGAGGGGAGATTTAGACTGGATGTTAGGAGGAAGTTCTTTACAGTGAGGGTGGTGAGACACTGGCACAGGTTGCCCAGGGAGGTTGTGGATGCTTCCTCCCTGGAGGTGTTTAAGGCCAGGCTGGATGAGGCCTTGAGCAGCCTGCTCTAGTGGGAGGTGTCCCTGCCTGTGGCAGGGGGTTGGAGCTGGATGATCCTTGAGGTCCTTTCCAACCTAAACCATTCTATGACTGTGGGGTTTCTTCCTTGTCCTTCCTTACTTTTGTGGTGGAGACCCCATCCCTGCAGACATTCAAGAGCAGCCTTGAGTTGGCTCTGAGCAACCTGATCTAGCTGGGGATGCCCTTGCTTAGTGCAAGGGGGTTGCACTGGATGGCATTTAAAGGTCTCTTCTTCCAACCTAACACATTCTTTGTTTCTATTACTCTCTTTATCCTTTCTGTGGTGTCACAGGGGCAATGTGTGTTTATTGATGTTCCTCAGTACAGGAGCTCTCTAAGTTTCTGCTGAACAGCTTCTGTTCTCTACGAGCCCAGAGTTCCATTTATCACTGAGAAACACATCAATAGGGCTATGTGCTCTCATTTTGTAGGCAGGGAATGAAGTGGAGTGGCCCAGGGGATTCCCCCAGCTAGAAATACACCTCTGCAGACTGCTCAGTCTGAGGCTTGGTGCTTTCAGCATGACTGCAGAATGTTACTTATTCAGAACCTTTCTTTTTTGTGTGTCTGTGGGTTTTTTTACTTCTGCTCTCCATGCCTTTTCTTTGCTGTCTTCTGAAACCTGGCTTCTGTTCATTTCAAAGGTCACTGGCTCATCTGTATTTGCATTTTTAACTGATTTGGCTGTGAGCTGTTTTCCTGGCTGCTAACAAGTAGTATGAGAGCCTAGGTGATACTAAATGCTCACATCAAGCTGCTTCTGCAGAAGCAACCTAAACTGGCCAGGGTAGAGGCCAAATATTTCCTGACTGCCCATATGATTTAATGCTTTTATGTTCATGAGATGCTTCTCCTAAGCCCAACTGGAACAGTTTGGCCAGTAGAATAAGGGAGGGTGTTCTTCCCTTGTTCTCAACACTGGTCAGGTCACATCTTGAGTGCTGTGTCCAATTCTGGGCTCCTCAATTCAAGAGAGATGTTGAGGTACTGAAAGGTGTCCAGAGAAAGGCAATGAAGCTGGTGAGGGGCCTGGAGCACAGCCCTGTGAGGAGAGGCTGAGGGAGCTGGGGGTGTGCAGCCTGCAGAAGAGGAGGCTCAGGGCAGAGCTCATTGCTGTCTGCAGCTCCCTGCAGGGGAGGTGGGGTGTTCAGTCTGGAGAGGAGAAACCTCTGAGGTGATCTTATTGTGACCTTTCAGTACCTTAAGGGGGCTCCAAGAAAGCTGGGGAGGGACTTTTTAGGCTGCCAGGTAGTGACAGGACTGGGGGGAATGGAACAAAGCTGGAAATGGAACAAAGCTGGAAATGGGTAGATTCAAACTGGATATTAGGAAGAAGTTCTTCAGCACAAGGGTGGTGAGAGCCTAGAATGGGTTGCTCAGGGAGGTGGTGGAAGCCTCATCCCTGGAGGTGTTTAAAGCCAGGCTGGATGAGGTTCTGGCCAGCCTCAAATAATGTGAGGTGTCCCTGGGCATGGCAGGGTGGATTGGAACTGGCTGATCCCTGTGGTACCTTCTAACCCTGACTGATTCTGTGTTTCTGTGAAGGCTGAACCCTGCTGCACAAACTGGCATACCTTGGGATTTTTAGCAAACCCTGGCAATTACTTTTGTGTTTACAGCAGCCTCCTCTGTTGGACTTACGTAAGGATCTTGAATTCTTCACAGGTTTTTGGCTGCCAAATGTTTGCTGTGAAGTGATTAATTTCCTGAGAAAGCTGCTCTTGCCCTCTATAATGAAGAGAAATTTGCTGGATTTCCATGTCCTTAAAGAGTAGCTTTTTAAAGGATACAGATTCCAGTGAATTCTGCTTGGATCTAATTTTAATGACTAATTGAATCTCAGGTTGGTAATATTGCTGTTTACTGAAAACAAATGCAAACTTTGCCAACAGAGCCAGAGATCAAATGAGGAGAAAAGAAGAGGGGAAAAAAAGAGAGAGGAAACAATTTGTTAATTACTGTTCCTACCTTGGAAATTGCTTTTTCTCTCCATGCATGCTCTCATTGCTGTCTGAAGGGAGGTTGTAGCCAGGTGGAGTTGGTCTCTTCTGCCAGGCAAGCAGCAACAGAACAAGGGGACACAGCCTCAAGTTGTGCCAGGGGAGGTCTAGGCTGGATGTTAGGAGGAAGTTGTTGTCAGAGAGAGTGATTGGCATTGGAATGGGCTGCCCAGGGAGGTGGTGGAGTCTCTGTCCCTGGAGGTGTTGAAGCAAAGCCTGGCTGAGGCACTTAGTGCCATGGTCTGGTTGATTGGCCAGGGCTGGGTGCTAGGTTGGACTGGATGAGCTTGGAGGTCTCTTCCAACTTGGGCGATTCTATGAACATCTCTACCTTGAAGACTTGAGTAGGTGAAAATTCAGTGTGATTGATCAATTCATTTTTTTGTTGCCAGGCAAGTGAATGGAAATGAAAAACTTTTTCAGCTAAATAGAAATTTAATGGGAGAGGAGCTGGAAGTCTGTCATCTTGACTCATCAAAGCAAGAATTTAATTTCACTTACCAGGAAGAGGCAAATGGTTGCTCTGTGTTATCATTCAGAGTCCTTTTAATGGGAAGCTAATTAAAGGAATTGAAGAAGACAGAGGGGGGGAGAAAACCCATCAGATCCAAGTTTGACCTAAAATACTGATTTCACATATCAGTTTACGGACCATAAAAGTATCTAAATCAGGTGCCTTAAGTGCTCTTAAAATTCAATTGGTTACAAACTGATTACAAACAGAAGGAATTCACCATCACATTATCTATTACCGTGGACAGACTGAAACCCAAAACTGATATCCTAAAGAAATGTAAGAGAAAGAAGTTTCTCAGAGTGGCTTTGCTTTTTCTAATTGAAGATGTTAGAATATGTATTGCTTATAATTATGTTTTTTAAGCTGTAGTGGAGAGCCTTCTCTACTGGTGGAGAGCCTTCTCTACTGGTGGAGAGCCTTCTCTACTGGTGGAGAGCCTTCTCTACTGGTGGAGAGCCTTCTCTACTCGTGGAGAGCCTTCTCTACTCGTGGAGAGCTTTTAGTAGTGGAGAACTTTTAGTCACTGAGAGCTTTTAGTGGTGGAGAACTTTCTTTAGTCGTGGAGAGCTTTTAGTGGTGGAGAACTTTCTTTAGTCGTGGAGAGCTTTTAGTGGTGGAGAACTTTCTTTAGTC
>WAAF01009996.1:130778-170643 GCA_013400475.1 Tricholaema leucomelas | reverse complement strand
GAGGGAGAGTTTTTGTTGATGGAGAACTTTAATTATGGAGGGCTTTTAGTGGTGGAGAACTTTCTTTAGTCATGGAGAGCTTTTAGTGATGGAGAACTTTCTTTAGTCGTGGAGAGCTTTTAGTGGTGGAGAACTTTCTTTAGTCGTGGAGAGCTTTAAGTGGTGGAGAACTTTCTTTAGTCACAGAGAGCTTTTAATGGTGGAGAACTTTCTTTAGTTGTAGAGGGCTTGCTTTATTAGTGGAGAGCTTTAGTCATGGAGAGCTTTCTTTACTAGTGGAGGGCCTTTAGTAGTGGAGAACTTTCTTTTTAATAGTGGAGAACTGTAGTATTGGAAGAGCTTTTAATAGTAGAGAACTTTAGTCATGGAGAGCTTTTACTAGTGGAGAACTTTCTTTTTAATAGTGGAGAGCTTTTAGTTATGGACAACTTTAGTCATGGAGAGCTTTCTCTACTCACAGATAGCTTTTACTAGTGGAGAACTTTAGTTGCATAGAGCTTTCATTAGTCACAGAGAGCTTTCTTTAGTCATGGAGATGTTTTAGTAGTGGACAACTTTCTTTTTAATAGTGGAGAGCTTTTAGTATTGGAGAACTGTAGTAGTGAAGAGCTTTTAGCAGTGGAGAACATTAGTTGCAGAGAGCTTTCTTTAGTCACAGAGAGCTTTTACTAGTGGAGAACTTTCTTTTTAATAGTGGAAAGCTTTTAGTACTGGAGAGTTGTAGTAGTGAAGAGCTTTTAGTAGTGGAGATCTAGTTGTGGAGAGCTTTCTTTAGTCACAGAGAGCTTTTACTAGTGGAGAACTTTATTAGCAGAGAGCTTTCTTTAGTAGTGGAGAGCTTTACTAGTAGAGATTTGTAACTGAACAGCACAGTGTAATGCAAATCATCTCTTAATAACTTTGTAGCTAAGAGTATATCCTTCATATTTCATTTTCTTTTCAGTGATCTAGTCAGGAGTCATTCAAACCAATGGTTTCATCTCTGCTTTGGCCTCTCACACGTCACACTTAGCTTCTGGCTCAGTGTCTGAGCCAAAAAAAGACATTTCCATCTGCAGAATCAGTAATTGTTAATTGAAACTCTTTTAATTGTTAATGAAAACTCTTTTTTTCCTCACTTGTGAGTGTGGAACTAGGAAGCATTATGATTTGGCTGGTATTTCAGTAATGAACAGCAGCATTTTGTGGCATTGGATGTCCAAGATTCTTGGCTTGTGTGAGTCAATAGATTGAGAGGTTGAAAGTCACTTGGTTAATGGAGTGAATTCTTAAAGGGCTACAAAGATCATTAGGGGACTACAACATCTCTCTTATGAGGAAAATCTGAGGGGCTTGGGGCTGTTTAGCCTGGACAAGAAGAGAAGACTGAGGGAGAGTAGCATAAATGCTGATAAATATTTAAGGACTGGGTGTCAGGAGATTGGGAATCAGGAGTCTTTGCTTAGTGGCACCCAGTGACAGGACATGGAATCATAGAATTGTGAGGGCTGGAAGGGACTGGGATCATCCAGTTCAAACCTCCCTGTCATGGGCAGGGACACCTCATGCTAGATCAGGTTGCTCAGAGACACATCCAGACTGGCTTTAAACACCTCCAGGGATGAGGCTTCCACCACCTCTCTGGGCAGCAGGTTTAGGCTGGATGTTAGGAAGAAGTTCTTCACAGCAAGAGTGATTGGTATTGGGATGTGCTGCTTGGGGAGGTGGTGGAGTCTGTGTCCCTGGGGGTGTTTAAAAGGAGGCTGGATGAGGCACTTAGTGCCATGGTTTAGTTAATTAGAAGGTGTTAGGTGATGGCTTGGATTCAATGACTTTGAAGGTCTTTTCCAACCTGATTAGTTCTGTGATTCTGTGATTCAGCCTCACCACCTTCATGATGAGTAACATTAGGTAACAGGGGTAACAGGCAGAAATTTGAGCATGGGAAGTTCCATCTAAACCTGAGGAGGAACTTCTTTACATTGAGGACATCAGAGCACTGAAACAGGCTGCCCAGAGAGGTTGTGGAGTCAGCATCTCTGGAGTCCTTCGAAACCTGCCTGAACATCACCCTGTGCACCCTGCTCTGCATGAACCTGCTCTGTCAGGGGGGTTGGACTAGATGACCCCCAGAGGTGCATTTGCCACTGGAATGGGCTGCCCAGGGAGGTGATGAAGTCACCGTCCCTGGAGGTGTTCAGGCTAAACCTGGATGAGGCACTTAGTGCTATGGTCTGGTTGATTGGGTAGGGCTGGGTGCTAGGTTGGACTGGATGATCTTGGAGGTCTCTTCCAACCTGGTTGCTTCTAAGATTCTATCATTCTCTGATTCTGTGATGATGTGAATCAGTAGCCATGCATGGTGTGGATTGAAAGCTGGCTGTATGATAGCCTCAGAGTTGGTTTCAACTTAAGGGAACGTACAACAGTGCAGTTGAACTCCTCATGGTTCTTCCCTCTGCACTATTCAGTCTTAGCAATAAGCTGATACTACACAGGATAGAAATGAGAGTTGAAATAAGAATTATGTGGGTTGTTGTTTTCTCCCCCTGCTGTAGGTTATGACATGAAGGTGGAGTGATTTTAGGGCATGCAACTACCGAGATTATTTTAATGTCTTACAATCAGGTCATTCAGTCCATCTCTAGGCTCAGACATATGCTGGCACACACTGCAGCTGCATCCATCTCTTTCATCCAGTTTTATTCCCTTCTCCGTCGGTGTGATGGTTTGGGTGTTACCTGCCCCCCCGCCTCCCCCCCCACTTAAGAAAATCATCCAGACTGGACTCAACTAGTCTGGAAGTTAAGAATGAAGCTTTATATTTACAGCTTAGCACAACAGACAAGCAGCTATTGACAATCTATACAGCTAGAGACAGCAATAGGCAAATTAAAAAGGTAATACAGAAACACAACAGCCCTCCCAGAAACCAGAGTCCCCAGGAGGGGCTCCCAACCACCCTTCCACCTCCTTTCCACCCCTCTACCTTACCTCAGACTTTGCCTTACATTCAAGGTGAGTTTGGAGGGTTGGCCAGGGGGGTTAGGAAGCAGAAGGGTTAGTTACACAGATGGCAGGTCAGCGAGAGAGAAGTGCAGCCCCAGAGCCAGAGAGCAGACTCCCTTATCTGTGTTTGTGTTCTTGTTCTTATCCATCTCAGCAAGCCTGTGAGTGCGGCAGACATCCCCATGTTTCTTTTTCACAGCCTATCCTCTAATTCTTCTCACCTAAATATCCCAGCTAGGTCCAAACTAGCACAATAGGATAGCTCCACTACTCTCTTTGCTGGTTGGACTTGATCATCTTAGAGGTCTTTTCCAATCAAAATTACTGTATGATTGGAAGGGGCATATCTCCTTTTGGTGAGGCACAGCAGTAAGACAAGGAGCAGTGGATACAAACTTGAACACCTCAACTTCTTTAGAGTGAGGGTGGCAGAGCCCTGGAGCAGGCTGCCCAGAGAGGTTGTGGAGTTTCCTCCTCTGGAGACTTTCAACCCCCACCTGGATGCATTCCTGTGTGGGCTACCCTAAGGGATCTTGCCTTGGCAGGGGGGTTGGACTGGTTGATCTCTGGAGGTCCCTTCCAACCTCTGTGGTTCTGTGATTTTTGCAATGTATGCCATGTTAAACACCCTCATAGGAGAGACTTCACTGAGTTTTAGTCTTATTTTTTCCAGAAAGGTTTTCCTACCAAGTAAACCCCATGGTAAGCATTTTCCCTTTGCATCTGTCCTCTGTTTAGGACAGGTCTACTATTTCAAAGGTTTCCAGTGAAATAGGAAACAGAAGTTTGTTGCTCACTTCCCCCTGTTTGGAAAGGGGGGAAAAAAAAAAACCTCTTTCATGATTTCTTCATCTCTGGCTCTACTCAGAGTTTATGACTCATAGTATCTGAGTGCTGCTGCTGTTTGGTTTTGTAGTAGAGTATCAGCTTTCCACTCCACAGTTAGAGGCATTATTTTGGAAGCAGAAAGCTGCAGTTAGAAGATTTTCTGAGATACTGAGACTGGAGGTGATGGGGGGAGGCATTTTTCTTTTTCATGTGCATGTGAGAAGTCTTAGAGGGTATTAATCAACTTACTCTTGGCTTGCAGACCCTTTTTTAATAGCTGTTTATTATTTACTCCCAGCTTCCATTGTATTTCTTGGAAGTGGGGGAATTCATCTGCCTGAAGGAGCTGAGGCTGTTTAGATTGAAAAAGAGGAGGCTGAGGGCAGACCTCATTGCTGTCTACAACTACCTGAAGGGACATTGTGGAGAGGCTGCTGCTGGGCTCTTCTCACAGGTGATTTGAGCTAGAACAAGGGGGAATGGCCTCAAGCTGAGCCTGGGGACGTTTAGATTGGACATTAGGAAGAAGTATTGACAGAGAGGATGATCAGGAGCTGGAATGAGCTGCCCAGGGAGGTGGTGGAGTCACCCAGCCTGGCTGTGTTTAAGGGTGGTTTGGATGTGGTGCTTGGGGATATGGTCTAAGGTGAACTTTATAGAATCATAGAATCAAGCAGGTTGGAAGAGACCTCCAAGCTCATCCAGTCCAACCTAGCACCCAGACCATGGCACTAAGTGCCTCATCCAGGCTTTGCTTCAACACTTCCAGGGATGGTGATTCCACCACCTCCCTGGGCAGCCCATTCCAATGCCAATCACTCTCTCTGCCAACAACTTCCTCCTAACATCCAGCCTAGACCTGTCCTGGCACAACTTGAGACTGTTGAGAAGCAAAGTTTAGGTTGGATGGTAAGGAGAAGTCTGAGAATCAAAGTGCAGGTTGGATGGTAAGAAGTTATTTGCCATGAAGGTGGTGAGACCCTGGCACAGGTGATGCTTGACAAGCCTCTGAGCAACCTGATCTAGTTGAGGATGTCCCTGCTGAGTGCAGAGTGTGTTGGACTGGATGCCCTTTGGAGGTACCTTCCAATCCAGACCATTCTCTGATCTCCCAGTTCATTCCCAGCTAAAATGATTCTGTGGTTCTATGATCATGCAGGATATAGACAGCAATGAATTTTAGTACCACCCTCAAGAAACAAACAGGTAAACCTTTTCTCTCACTGCATCACCACATACTAAAATCTACATTTTAGAAAGGCAATGTGAAGATTTCTTTGTCATCTCCCAGCATGTCCATGCTTGACATGGCATGTGGAGAATGTCTGCATTAAATACCTGCAGGCATTTTAATTACAAACCAAATTAAGTTATTCTGTAATTACATGTACTATAGAATTGTAAGCAGCCCCATTAACAGAATTAAGGTGACTTATCCCACTGACATTTTCATCCTCTGAAATAGGAGGGTAATAATCAAATGATTAATTAAAATGTTGATATGCAGAATAATACTCCAGAAGATTATTTAAATAGCATTCCCCCCCCTCCCCTCAGGCTCTTGGTAGGATTAACCTTTTTCAGTGCCATAGGAAACAGAAGATTATCATGTACTAAATTTAGACACTGGTCATTGCTAATAGGTTAGAAGCAGTGAATGTGAGTGCTTTTGTCTGAGCTGTTTGAAAGGTTACTAACTAATGAGTCAAGAGAGACCCCATGCAGCAAATAGCTGCAAGCCTTAATCATGCAGCATTAAGGTCCCATTAAAAACCTGTCAGTAGAAAGAGTGATTACATTCACTTTGAAGTGACATGGACAAGCCTAATCTATATATCATAGGCTCATGGAATCAGCCAGGTTGGAGGAGACCTCCAAGTTCATCCAATCCAACCTAGCACCCAGCCCTGTCCAATGAACCAGACCATGACACTAAGTGCCTCATCCAGGCTTTGCTTCAACACCTCCAAGGATGGTGACTCCCCCACCTCCCTGGGCAGCCCATTCCAATGGCAAATCACTCCCTCTGTGAAGAACTTGCTGCGGTGGCACTGACCTTGGGACAAGCTGAGCTTTGTGTACATGGCCATGTACGATGCTTTCTTCCAGCTGAGGTTTTGAAAGGACCCAGACGAGTGCTGTCTTAACACAAACTCTGTCGGCCTTGCTCTACAGAAGGGGGAGTAAACTGTCAGAATGCTGCATGTTGAAAATGGTAGAAGCACAGGGTAGTTTGTGGTGGAAATAAACAAGCACCAGGACAGGCTTAGGGCTGCCCTGATGGAAAGCAGTTCCATGGAGAAAGATCTTGGATGTGCTGGTGGGCTCCAAGTTCTGCATGGGCTAGTAATGTGCTCTTGTGGCCAAGAGAGCAAATGGTATCCTGTATGCTTTCCTGTAGCCTGCTTCAGATACTGAAAGGTCTCAATAAGGTCACATTAGAGCCTCCTCTTCTCCAGCCTGCACAGCCCCAACTCTTTCAGTCTGTGCTCACAGCAGAGCTGCTGCAGCCCTCTGAGCATCCTCCTGGCCCTGCTCTGGACACTCTCCAGCATCTCCACATCCCTCTTGTCCCAGGGGCTCCAGCACTGGATGCAGTACTCCATGTGGGGTCTCACCAGTGCAGAGCAGAGAGGGAAGATCACTTCCCACCCTGCTGCTCACACTTCTCTTACTGCAGCCCAGGCTCTGGTTGCTCTCTGGGATGTAAGTGCACACTGACAGCTCAGATTGAGCTTCTTGTCCACCAGCACTCCCAAGTCCCTCTCCTCAGGGCTGCTCTCCAGCCAGTCACTGCCCACCCTGTATTGGTTCTTGGCAATTAGGCAGAGACCCTTGGCAGAACTTCATAATGCAGCAATAATCTTTTGTTGCAATTACTGTGAATGGACTCTGATATCTTTTCCATAGAGATATTTTCAACACACCCTCCAGAAACCCACACAACTCTCTGATAGGCTTTTACTGGTGTTGATTTCAGAGCAGCTTCCTTACAGGTTTCAGTAGAAATTTAGCTTTGGAGCTCAAGGAGGGGGGGGAAAATAACAGTAAATGAAAAATAATCTTTTTTTCCCTTTCCTTATGAATCTGAATTAGAAAGAAGTACAAAATGTGAGAGGATAAAGGGCAGCATTTCCAAAATTATCTAAGCATCATTGCAGCCTTAGATCCATTTTGCAAAGCGATGTAAGCACTTTGGAGCCTAAAGGCTCTAACAGGTTCAGATGATATCCTTAATATAGCCTGAAATTGCTAAGGTACTGTAGGTGCCTAATTCACACCGAACCAAATGCTTTGATGCTGTCACAAGCTCTGCTAGGGACCTCTCTGCATCACTGTGAACCTCCAGCCTCCTGAAAATTGGACACTCTGTTGCACCAAAGTGCAGCGGGATGCGAGTGCTAATGTTGCTTCTTAAAATAGGCTTTAACATCCTCTGCTACACAGGACCTGAGTTTTGAAAGCATGCAGCCACTGACAGGTGCACAACTGGGTTGAGAGGAAGTTTCCAAGACCCCTGAGGAGCTCCTGAGGTTTTCAGAGAGGGCAATAAAAAAAGAAGGAAAAAGGAAGACAGTTTGCATATCAAATATCTCTCAGATAATAAATCCTTTGCAGATATCCCAAGCACAACTCCAGGTTGGGTGAAGAATGGCTGAGAGCAGCCCTGAGGAAAAGGACCTGAGGGTCTGGGTTGGTGAAATGGTCAACATGAGCTGGAGAGCAGCCCTGAGGAAAACGACCTGAGGGTCTGGGTTGGTGAAAAGCTCAGCCAACATGAGCTGGAGAGCAGCCCTGAGGAAGAGGACCTGAGGGTCTGGGGCGATGAAAAGCTCAATGTGAGCTTGCAGTGTGAGTGCAGCCCGGACAGCAACCCTGTGCTGGGCTGCAGCAAGAGCAGCTTGGCCAGCAGGGCAAGGGAGGAGATTGTGCCCCTTTGCTCTGTTCTCCTCAGACCCCACCTGGAGTCCTGTGTGCAGCTCTGGAACCCCCAACACAAGAAGGACATGGAACTTGAAAACTCATTGAGTCCAGCCCCCCTGCCAGAGCAGGATCACCTAGAGCAGATCACACAGGAACACATCCAGACAGGTTTTGAGTATCTCTGTAGAGGGAGACTCCACAACCCCCCTGGGCAGCCTGTTCCAGGGCTCTGTCACCCTCACAGGGAAAAAGTCCTCCTCATGTTTAAATGAAACTTCCTCTGCCTCAGCTTCCACTCAGTGCCCCTTGTCCTGTCCTTGGGCATCACCCAGCAGAGCCTGGCTGCAGCCTGCTGGCACTCACCCTGCACACATTGATACCCACTGCTGAGGTCACCTCTCAGTCTGCTCCCAGCAGCACAGCCCCAGCTCCCTCAGGCTCTCCTCCTAACAGAGCTGTTCCATTCCCTTCAGCAGCTTTGTGGCTCTGTGCTGGACTCTCTCAAGCAGTTCTATGTCCCTCTTGAACTGGGGGGCCCAGAACTGGACACAATACTCCAGATGCAGTCTCACTAGGGCAGAGTAGAGGGGCAGGAGATAATGATAAGCAGCCCAGGGAAAAGCTGGCCATGCTGCTGAACTGGAATACACTGGCTCTATGATCTTTGTCTCTTCTTCTGAGCTTGACAAATCCTGGGTCTCATCAGAAATCAGGGAATATGTGATTACACAACTGTTCAGTTGGTGCCAGGAACCTGATTTTGTGCCCCTCACTGAAAGAAGAACACTGGGTTGCTTAGACTGTGTCCAGAGAAGGGCAGTAGAGCTGGTGAAGGATCTGGAGAGAAGGTCTAGTGATGAGTGGCAGAAAAAGCTGGGGTTGGTTTGTCTGGAGAAAAGGAGGCTGAGGGGAGACCTCATTGCTCTCTACAACTCCCTGAGAGGAGGTTGTAATGAGGTGGGGGTTGGTCTTTTCTCCCTAGTCACAAGCAGCAGAATGAGAGGAAATGGCCTCCATTTTCACCAGGGGAGGTTTAGGGAAATATCTTTGCTGCCAGAGTGGTCAAGCATTGGAACAGGCTGCCCAAGGAGGTGGCGAAGCCACCACCCCTGGGGGCGTTCAAGCAACCCGTGGCCATAGCACTTTGGGCCATGGTTTAATGGCCTGGTGGTGTTAGGCTGACAGTTGGACTCAGTGATCTGAGAGGTCTTTCCCAAGCAAAACGATTGTCTAATTCCCTGATGGCAAAGGGTCCAAGGGAAGGCTGCCCAGGGAGTCTTAGCAGCAGCGTGCCATAAGAGGGAGCATCCTGCTTCGAAACCCAAACTCAGTGTGTGTGTGCACAGGGAAGGCTCCCACTTCTGCCAAGCCCAATTCCTTCCACAGGGGCTGAGAGCTTCTGTAACAATCCCATGCTCCTCAGTGGTAATTAAGCAAAGGCAGTGCTGTGCTGAAGCTCGTTACTCGTCTCGTGCCTTCATTAGGCTGGCACAGCGAGCGGGAGTACCTGGCTCTCCGTAGGCGCCCAGCTCCGCCGAGCACCCATGCTAATGAGCTGTGCAAATATGTTCCTTCTTCATTTGTTGTTAGCAAATTGCAGGAGTGGCATGCAGCAGGCTGAGCCCCCTGTAGCAGCGTGGCTTGTGCTCTTTTCTTCACGAGAAGGAGGAGCTCCAGCTCCTTCAGTTGCTTTTCACCACATTCATTCTCCAGGCTCTTCCCCAGCTTTGTTTGCCTCCTCTCTCCTTGCTCCAGCACCTCCACATCTCTTTTCATGGAATCATAGAATCAACCAGGTTGGAAGAGACCTCCAAGATCATCCAGTCCAACCTAGCACCCAGCCCTGGCCAATCAACCAGACCATGGCTCTAAGCGCCCCAGCCAGGCTTTGCTTCAACACCTCCAGGGACAGCAACTCCACCACCTCCCTGGGCAGCCCATTCCAATGCCAATCACTCTCTCTGCCAACAACTTCCTCCTAACATCCAGCATAGACCTTCCCTGGCACAACTTGAGACTCTGTCCCCTCGTTTTGTTGCTGGTTGTTTTGTATTGAGATGCCCCAAACTGGACACAGTACTCAAGCTGTGACCTCACCAATGCCGAGCACAAGGGGACAAACATCTCCCTACTCCTGCTGGCCACAGCATTTCTAATCCAAGCCAAGATGCCATTGGCTTTCTGATGGGCAGCTTTCCAGCCACGATTCCCCAAGCCTGTAGCACTGCTTGAGGTTATTGTGACCCAAGTGCAAGACCTGACATTTGGCTTTGTTAAAGCCCAAGTCCTTCTGCAGACTCCCTACCCTCATGCAGATCAACACTGCCACCTAACTTGGTGTCATCTGCAAACTCACTGATGATACACTCTGTGTCTTCATCAAGATCATCATTTAAGAGGTCTGGTGAAGAGAAGACTGAGAGGGGATCTAATCAATGTTTGTAATGTCTGAGGGCTGGAGGTCAAGAGGGAGGGGACAGGCTTTGCTCAGCTGTGCCCTGGCATAGGAACAAGGGCAATGGATGGGAAGTACAACACAGGAAGTGCCACCTCAACATGAGCAA
This sequence comes from Tricholaema leucomelas, assembly GCA_013400475.1. Classification (NCBI taxonomy): domain Eukaryota; kingdom Metazoa; phylum Chordata; class Aves; order Piciformes; family Lybiidae; genus Tricholaema lacrymosa; species Tricholaema leucomelas. The sequence continues at coordinate 160,339 of WAAF01009996.1, read as the reverse complement.
GAACTTCTTGACTGTAAGGGTCCCAGAGCACTGGCACAGGCTGCCCAGAGAGGTTGTGGAGTCTCCTTCCCTGAAGCCATTCCAGCCATCTCTAGATATGCTCTTGTGTGACCTGAGCTAGATTATATGGTCCTGCTCTGGCAAGGGTTTGGACTCAATGATCTATGGAGGTCTCTTCCAACTCCTGACATCCTGTGAGCCTATGAAATAGATGGGATTTATGTGCCAGTGCTACTGTGGCTAACGTTTTGCTTTGCTGTGTCTTAGGTCATTACAAAGATGATTTATTAGGTGGGAAACTTTACCCTTTCTTTCAGATGGCTTTGATTCTGCTGAGTCACACATCTCTAGATGATTAAACTAGAAACATCAATATCATCTTTAATGTATAATTCAGCAAATGCTGCAAACATATAGAACACCTCTCAGAATGTAGATGGTCAGAGTCACGCTTTCATACATCTTTCAGCCTCCCTGTGTTGTACCAGCTGTCTTTGCATGAATGAAAGGACTCTCTAGGTCGTATTTAAAGCAATGTCTATGATTGGACTTGTGTGTCTAAAAGGTCTTTTCCAACCACAGTAAATCTGTGAATATTAACTCTTATTTCTCAGGAGATTTTTCTCTGTGAAGCAGCAGCATAGTGAGGGGAGTTCACCTCTCTGCAACATGGGGAGAATTTATCCTATGTGTGATGCAGGCATCCTAGATTGCACATTTGATTGGGGTTTAGCTGGTTTATAATTACATATACACAATGGTCATTCTAATCAATAGTAATAATAGTTGTATTATTATACCTGAAAGGAGGTTGTAGCCAGGCTGGGGTTGGTCGCTTCTCCCAAGCACCCAGTGACAGAACAAGAGGACAGCCCAGGGAGGTGGTGGAGTCACTGTCCCTGGAGGTGCTGAAGCAAAGCCTGGATGAGGCACTTAGTGCCATGTTCTGGTTGATTGGCCAGGGCTGGGTGCTAGGTTGAACTGGATGAGCTTGGAGGTCTCTTCCAGCCTGCTTGATTCTATGACACAGCCTCAAGCTGCACCAAGGTACGTTAAAGCTGGATGTTAGGAGGAAGCTCTTCACAGCAAGAGTGATTGCCATTGGAATGGGCTGCCTGGGGAGGTGGTGGAGTCACCATCCCTGGAGGCATTTAAGAGGAGCTTGGATGAGGCACTTAGTGCCATGGTTTAGTTAATTAGAAGGGTTAGTTGATGAATTTGACTTGATGATCCCAAAGGTCTTTTCCAACCTGGTTAATTCTGTGATTAGCTTGGACATTAGGTAGAAGTTCTTTACTATGATAGTGGTGAGATGTTGGCGTGGGTTGGCCAGACAAGTTCTGGACACGTTATCCCTGGAAGCATTTAAGACCAGGCTGGATGAAGCATTGAGGGACCTGGTCTAGTGGGAAGTGTCCCTGTCCATGACAGTTGTGTTGGAACTAGATGATCTTTAAGGTCCTTTCCAACACAAGCCATTCTGTGGTTATCTTCTTTGCACCTCAAGTACCATGTCTGGTAGGGAAAAGCTGTCCCACAGAGCCCTATGTCTCAGTGTAATGCTGATGATTTTATGGGTGCTGGCTCAGCACTTAGCAGCAATTCAGCAGCAGGAGTAGCTTACTGCAACTTGGAAAGTTTTTCCCTTGCTGGGATGTTCTGGCAGGTAGCAGTGGGAAGCTGTTTGAGAAGTCAGATCTGAGTGCAGCACTAGGATCAAATAGTACTCAGAGATTGAGGCGTAGCATGGAGGAGCTTAAGGAAGAAATCCTTTACAGGGTGACAAGGCACTGGAACAGGCTGTCCAGAGATGTTTTGGAGTCTCTTCTCTGGAGGCTTTCAAAACCTGCCTGGAGATGTTTGTGTGTAGCTTGCTCTGAGTGATGCTGCTTTAGCAGGTGGGTTGGACTAGATCATCACTAGGGGTCCTTTCCAACTCCTACCAGTCTGTGATTTCATAGCAGGCTGTCTTCAGGGGCTCTCCTAAGAACTGATCTGAAGCACATTGAGAGCAATAGAAATACTTCTGATAAGTCTCTGAATCCCCAGATACTGAGTGTAAAAGACACAACCTGATCTAGTGCNTATTTATTGATAATTGTTTGCAGAATGGCTTGGGTTGGAAAGGACCTGAAAGATCATCCACTTCCAACCCCCTGCCTTGGCCAGGGACACCTTCTGCAAGAGCAACTGAATCAAGGTCTCGACTAACCTGGCCTTGAACACATCCAGGGAGGGAGCATCCACAGCCTCTCTGAGTGACCTTTTCAAGTGTCTCACCACCCTCACTGCAAATAATTTGTTCTTCATCTCCAGACTGAATCTGCCCTCCTCAAGCTTCAGTCCATTCCCTCTCATCCTATCACTACAATCTCTTGTAAAAAGTCCTTCCCCAGCTTACTTGTAGGCCACCTTCAGGTACTGAAAGGCTGCTAAAGGGTCTCCTTGGAGCCTTCTCCGTGCTGAGCAGCTCCAGCTCTCACAGCCTGCCCCAGTAGGGAAGGTGCTCCAGCCCTCTGATCATCTTTGTAGCCCTCCTCTGGACCTACTCCAGAAGTTTGATATCCTTTTGCTGGGGACACTAGAAGTGGACAGAGTTTGTGATAAGGCTCTAAGGCTTAAACCACTAACACTAAATAAAAAGTTGTAAAGTTACTCTTAATAATGCCACAAACATAGATTTAAGCCTGCATGGTTCTTGTGTTCAAATATCATCTCAGTATTTTTGAGCCATAAAGCCCTGTTGGAGCAAATTTCCATACCTAAAGCAAACTCAAAGGCTGGGATGATGATTTGCAGGCACTGGAATGAGCTGCCCGAGCTGGTGGTTGAGTCAGCAACCCTGGATGTGTTTAAGGGTGGTTAGGATGTTGGGCTTGGGGATATGGTTTAAGGTGAATCTTGTAGAGTGGAGTTACAGGTTGGGCTTGGTGATCCTGAGGGGCTTTGCCAAGCTGGGTGTTTCTGTGATTCTGTGCTGATGGTTTTCCTCTTGCTGTTGACTCATAAGTCAGAGAAGCATTTCCTTCAAGACACTGCAGATCAACTTAGGATAGGGAGGAAAAGAGATGCTTTAGGAAATGTTTTAGCTCCGTGAAGCCTCTAAGGACTTTCTTATTCAACTTCTCAAACGCAGCTTGTAGAGCTCCAACTCCCACTGAAGTTAGTGACAAGTTTTTTCTCTTGACTTCAATGGCAGGCCTCTGCTATGACTGTAGCTGTCAAAACAGCTCAAAAACAGCCATGAGATCAGCCAGCACACAAGCATTTATTAATCTTAGCAGAAATTACACCTTGGGCAGCTCTGCAGAGAAGCCAAATTGACCTTATTGTTGCCGAAGAAACGCGTCTCCCGCCCTAGTGTGCTGCGAAGGAAGTGAGGGCTGTCAGGGCTCCAGTTTTGAGCCTTCAGACTTGTGAATTGGCACTGGAAAAGGTGAAACTGAAAATAATCATAGCCTGCCAGAGCCAGTAGTTTGTACTCTATTTTTGTCTTTGAAAATAAGTAAGTGCCCATTAGGTTTTCTGGCAGCTTCACTGGAGGTAACAGTGACAGCTGGAATTGGTCAAGAACGCCAGGCACAGATACAGGCAAGGCAGTGCCTGCCTTGAGAGCAGCCCTGAAGAAAAGGTCTTGGGGGTGCTGATAGATGAGGAGCTCAATATGAATTACCAGTGTGCACTTGCAGCCCAGAGAGCAACCAGAGCCTGGGCTGTAGCAAGAGAAGTATGGCCAGCAGGGCCAAGGAGGGGATTCTCCCTCTCTGCACCGCTCTGGTGAGACCCCAGCTGGAGTTACTGCATGCAGTTGTGGAGCGACTGTTACAAGAGAGATGTGGATGTGCTGGAAGGTGTCCAGAGGAGGGCCACGAGGATGATCAGAGGGCTGGAACTGCTCTGCTGTGAGGACAGGCTGAGAGAGTTGAGGCTGTTCAGTCTGGAGAAGAGGAGACTCCAAGGANCATGAGAGTGGTGAGAGGCTGGAATGGGTTGCCCAGGGAGGGGGTTGAGGCCCCATGGCTGGAGGTGTTTAAGGCCAGGCTGGCTGAGGCTGTGTGCAGCCTGCTCTAGGGTAGGGTGTTCCTGGGCATGGCAGGGGGGTTGGAACTGGCTGATCCTTGTGGTGCCTTCCAACCCTGACTGATTCTGTGATTCTGTGACTTGTCTGATGAAGTGCTCTCCCCCATCCTTTCAAAAACATGGTTAAAGTTAAAACTCCCTATGGTTTTGGCACCATCTCTTCATTTAAACACAACATCTAATCAGTATTTATTGATAATTGTTTGCAGAATGGCTTGGGTTGGAAAGGACCTGAAAGATCATCCACTTCCAACCCCCTGCCTTGGCCAGGGACACCTTCTGCAAGAGCAACTGAATCAAGGTCTCGACTAACCTGGCCTTGAACACATCCAGGGAGGGAGCATCCACAGCCTCTCTGAGTGACCTTTTCAAGTGTCTCACCACCCTCACTGCAAATAATTTGTTCTTCATCTCCAGACTGAATCTGCCCTCCTCAAGCTTCAGTCCATTCCCTCTCATCCTATCACTACAATCTCTTGTAAAAAGTCCTTCCCCAGCTTACTTGTAGGCCACCTTCAGGTACTGAAAGGCTGCTAAAGGGTCTCCTTGGAGCCTTCTCCGTGCTGAGCAGCTCCAGCTCTCACAGCCTGCCCCAGTAGGGAAGGTGCTCCAGCCCTCTGATCATCTTTGTAGCCCTCCTCTGGACCTACTCCAGAAGTTTGATATCCTTTTGCTGGGGACACTAGAAGTGGACAGAGTTTGTGATAAGGCTCTAAGGCTTAAACCACTAACACTAAATAAAAAGTTGTAAAGTTACTCTTAATAATGCCACAAACATAGATTTAAGCCTGCATGGTTCTTGTGTTCAAATATCATCTCAGTATTTTTGAGCCATAAAGCCCTGTTGGAGCAAATTTCCATACCTAAAGCAAACTCAAAGGCTGGGATGATGATTTGCAGGCACTGGAATGAGCTGCCCGAGCTGGTGGTTGAGTCAGCAACCCTGGATGTGTTTAAGGGTGGTTAGGATGTTGGGCTTGGGGATATGGTTTAAGGTGAATCTTGTAGAGTGGAGTTACAGGTTGGGCTTGGTGATCCTGAGGGGCTTTGCCAAGCTGGGTGTTTCTGTGATTCTGTGCTGATGGTTTTCCTCTTGCTGTTGACTCATAAGTCAGAGAAGCATTTCCTTCAAGACACTGCAGATCAACTTAGGATAGGGAGGAAAAGAGATGCTTTAGGAAATGTTTTAGCTCCGTGAAGCCTCTAAGGACTTTCTTATTCAACTTCTCAAACGCAGCTTGTAGAGCTCCAACTCCCACTGAAGTTAGTGACAAGTTTTTTCTCTTGACTTCAATGGCAGGCCTCTGCTATGACTGTAGCTGTCAAAACAGCTCAAAAACAGCCATGAGATCAGCCAGCACACAAGCATTTATTAATCTTAGCAGAAATTACACCTTGGGCAGCTCTGCAGAGAAGCCAAATTGACCTTATTGTTGCCGAAGAAACGCGTCTCCCGCCCTAGTGTGCTGCGAAGGAAGTGAGGGCTGTCAGGGCTCCAGTTTTGAGCCTTCAGACTTGTGAATTGGCACTGGAAAAGGTGAAACTGAAAATAATCATAGCCTGCCAGAGCCAGTAGTTTGTACTCTATTTTTGTCTTTGAAAATAAGTAAGTGCCCATTAGGTTTTCTGGCAGCTTCACTGGAGGTAACAGTGACAGCTGGAATTGGTCAAGAACGCCAGGCACAGATACAGGCAAGGCAGTGCCTGCCTTGAGAGCAGCCCTGAAGAAAAGGTCTTGGGGGTGCTGATAGATGAGGAGCTCAATATGAATTACCAGTGTGCACTTGCAGCCCAGAGAGCAACCAGAGCCTGGGCTGTAGCAAGAGAAGTATGGCCAGCAGGGCCAAGGAGGGGATTCTCCCTCTCTGCACCGCTCTGGTGAGACCCCAGCTGGAGTTACTGCATGCAGTTGTGGAGCGACTGTTACAAGAGAGATGTGGATGTGCTGGAAGGTGTCCAGAGGAGGGCCACGAGGATGATCAGAGGGCTGGAACTGCTCTGCTGTGAGGACAGGCTGAGAGAGTTGAGGCTGTTCAGTCTGGAGAAGAGGAGACTCCAAGGAGTCCTTATTGTGACCTTCCAATATCTGAAGGAGGCTCCAAGAAAGCTGGGGTAGGAGTTTTAGGCTCTCAGGTAGTGATAAGGCTGGGCACAATGGAGCAAAGCTAGAAGTGGGCAGATTCAGAGTGGATGTTAGGAAGATGTTCACCATGAGGGTAGCGAGGCATTGGAACAGGTCACCCAGGGAGGTGGTGGAAGCCTCATCCCTGGATCATAGAATCAACCAGGTTGGAAGAGACCTCCAAGATCATCCAGTCCAACCTAGCACCCAGCCCTGGCCAATCAACCAGACCATGGCACTAAGTGCCCCAGCCAGGCTTTACTTGAACACTTTCAGGGACAGCAACTCCACCACCTCCCTGGGCAGCCCATTCCAATGCCAGTCACTCTCTCTGACAACAACTTCCTCCTAACATCCAGCCTAGACCTCCCGTGCCACAACTTGAGACTCTGTCCCCTTCTTCTGTTGCTTCTTGCCTGGCAGCAGAGCCCAACCCCACCTGGCTACAGCCTCCCTTCAGGTAGCTGCAGACAGCAATGAGCTCTGCCCTGAGCCTCCTCTTCTGCAGGCTGCACACCCCCAGCTCCCTCAGCCTCTCCTCACAGGGCTGTGCTCCAGGGCATTGCTGCCCTTCTCTGGACACCTTCCAGCACCTCAACATCTCTCTTAAATTGAGGAGCCCAGGACATGTTTTCCTTTTACTTTGCTGTGGGCAAACAAGAAACAAAAGCTCATGGTGCAAAGGTCTGGATCCTCAAAAGCAAAGAGGGGCTGAGTGGTTCAGCATTTCCAAAATGCAGGAGTTTTGAGGTGGGCAAATTCCTTGTGCCTATGGTGTGTGGTGACAATAACTCAAGTCCCTCCCTGCTCCAGAGCTATTTTATGCATTTTTGCATTTCACAGTCTCAGCAGAAAACATTTCAAGCAAAAAAATAGAAAGAAGAGGTCTAATTCTCCTGCCTGCTGGGGACTGCTCACAGGGGTAGGGTAGGAACCCCTCACTCTTAATGACCATCTGATGGATGCAGAGCCTACTCTTGCCGCTTATACCTGGGTCACACTGTTTGATTTGTACCACACAGAAGGGCTTAAGAAAGAGGCAGATCACTTAAAGTCTGCATCAGAGCAAGGCAGAAGACCATTAGGAGTTCATTCAGGGAAGACAGCCTGGGGACTTTCAAGGCCTGTCTGGATGTGTTGCTGTGTGACCTGAGCTAGATTGTATTGTCCTGCTCTGGCAGGGGGGTTGGAGTCGATGATCTCCTTGGGTCCCTTCCAACCCCCAACATCCTCTGAGCCTATGAATTCTGGAAGTAAATAAAGCATTGAAAGTAGGAGACTCTATAGAATGCAAAGGAATTAATTGGATGAATTCCTGAGGGTGTTACCTTTGGATCTAAAATCTTCTGCTCCAGCTGTATTCCACTCAGCTCCCTAAATCCTACAGTGAAACTGCTTGAAGTTCTTAAATAATGAGCTAAGAAGGGTAGTGTTAATGCTTAGCTGAATTGGGAAGGTTGAAAGGGAATAGTTCTCTTGGCTCTTTCAAGCAGGTATTACTGCAGAGCACTGAAGTATTAGCATTATTAGCATGACTGTGCTTAAATCATGAGCAGAAAAGAGCAAACTCAATGGCATGTAAAATTCCCATGGGTACCATTACAGGGAATAAAGTGTGCTGTAGATTATCTGCTAAAAGGCATCCTTTAAACCATCGTTCCAGGGAATGAAGCACCCACCTTAGCCCTATCTCTTAAGGTAATGGAGCTTAATGTGTTTACATTTTAAATAGACCACAGTTTCTCTACCGAGGTTGTTTAACCTTGGCATTACTCCTTAGGCATCAAGATGTTGACATAGTCCAGAGGAGGGTTATGAAGATGAGCAGAAGGCTGGAGCACCTGTCCTGTGGGGACAGGCTGTGAGAGCTGGGGCTGTTTGGTTCAGTCTGGAGAAACCTCCAGGAGACCTTATAGCAGCCTTCCAGTACCTGAAGGGGGCTACAGGAAAGCTGGGAAGAGACTTTTTACAAGGACTTGGAGGGAGTGGATTGAAGCTTGAAGAGGGCAGATTTAGACTGGAGATTGGGAAGAAATTCTGTACAGTGAGAGTGGTGAGACACTGGAACAATGATCACAGAATCAAGCAGGTTGGAAGAGACCTCCAAGCTCAGCCAGTCCAACCTAGCACCCAGCCCTGGCCAATCAACCAAACCATGGCACTAAGTGCCCCAGCCAGGCTTTGCTTCAACACTTAATGATGCTGTCACTCAGAGGGTACAGCAAGTAAGTGATATGGGGTCTTGGTGGGAGACCAGAAAGGTGACCTTGGTACTGAGTTTGTAGCAGAGCAAAATGCACAGAAGTGAATTCTTTAAGCTTGAAGAGGGTAGATTTAGACTGGATACCAGGAAGAAATACTACACAGTGAAGGCAGTGAGACGCCGGAACAGGTTGCCCACAGAGGTTGTGGATGCTTCCTCTCTGGAGGTGTTCAAGACCAGGTTGGATGAGGCTTTAAGCAGTCTGGGCTAGTGGAAGGTGTCTGTGCCTGTGGCTGGGCTGGTTGGAACTGGATGATCTATGGAGCCAGGCTCTGCTGGGTGGTGCCTAAGGACAGCACAAGGGGCAATGGGTGGGAGCTGAGGCAGAGGAAGTTTCATTTAAACATGAGAAGGATTTTTTTTTCCTGTGAGAGTGACAAAGCACTGGAACAGGCTGCCCGGGGGGGTTGTGGAGTCTCCCTTTCTGGAGATACTCAAACCCCATTTGGATGTGTTGCTGTGTGACCTGCTCTAGGTGATCCTGCTTTGGCAGGGAGGTTGGACTGGATGAGCTTTGGAGGTCCCTTCCAGCACCTGCCATTCTGTGATCTTGAAGGTCCCTTCCAACCCGACCCATTCTATGAATCTCTGTCTGAAAGACTTCACTCAGACAAAGCAAATATCACAGAACCTTGGCATTTGTTGTTAGGAATCCAAAGCTGCTTGGCAGGGGGGTTGGAGCTGGCTGATCCTTGTGGTCCCTTCCAACCCTGACTGATTCTGTGATTCATCTGCGATTCATCTGCTGTCCAGTGGCCAGCTGAGCGTGTGAGTGAGAGACTTTGCATACCAGGTGGGATCTAAAGTGGAGGTCATATGTTTGAGGCTGTCTTTTTACTAATTGAATAACAAAGAACATTTAGCACTGTGACTCCTGATGTGCCATTTTCTTACCTATGTACCCAGTGGGGCCAAGGAAAGGGAATTCTCTTTGCAAGGGCTGTAGGAGCAGTTTGTTAGCAACTAACCTATGTTAGCCAACTTCTCTGGGAGAGAAGAAGCAGCCTTAAGAGGGATTCCCTGTGTGTGTCACATCCCCCAGATGTAGCCATTGGTGGATTTGCTGGGAATTCTGTACCTCTTCCTATCTTACCCTGCAATCCCTGACCCTTAGCCGCCTAATGCCTTACCCATGGAGTGCAGGGATCAGGCAGCTCCAAACAGGGAGCACTTTAGCCTTACTCAGATCACATCATCACAGGATGTTAGGGGTTGGAAGGGACCTCCAAAGATCATGCAGTCCAACCCCCCTGCCAGAGCAGGACCATACAATCTAGCTCAGGTCACACAGCAACACATCCAGCGAGGCCTTGAAAGGCTCCAGAGAAGGAGACTCCACAGCCTCTCTGGGCAGCCTGTGCCAGGGCTCTGGGACCATTACGGTCAAGAAGTTGCCCCTTGTGTTGGGCTGGAACCTCCTGTGCTGCAGCTTCCATCCATTGCTCCTTGTCCTATCCCAGGCAGCAGTGAGCAGAGCCTGTCCCCCATCTCCTGACCCCCAGCCCTCAGAGATTTATAGACATTTATTAGATCCCCTCTCAGTCTTCTCCAGACTAAACAGCCTCAGGTCCCTCAGCCTCTCTTCATCAGGCACTGCTCCACTCCCCTCATCATCTTTGTAGCCCTCTGCTGGACTCCCTCCAACAGATCCCTGTCCCTCTTTAACTGGGGAGCCCAACCCTGAAGGCAGTTCTCAAGCTGAAGTCTCAGCAGGGCAGAGTAAATAATGAATTAATAGTAAGAACACTTTTATTTTCCACTGTCCATACCAGCAGCAGTGTTTTTCCTGGAACTCTTAAAAGACCCTGTGACATCTACCATAATCTGTAGGGTGCTCTGGATTTTCTCACTGGAGAGAAATTGGTACCTGAGAGTAAATGTTATATCCACTTCTATTTTTTTTCTCCTCCCCCCTCTTCTTATATTTATTTTGGTGCTTTTTGTTTCTTAGCAGCCAGAGTTGCAACCTGTAATCATGCTTGATATTAAAAAATGCTGCCCTGGGTTGCCCAGTGCAGCAGATTTCCTTGGTGAGCAGATAAATGCTTGTGGCTGCATTAACTGCATGCAGTTATGAATCTTTCCTTGGGTTGCAAGCTGTGAGCTGGGATCTTCCAAGGGTTGCAAGCTGTGAGCTGGGATCTTCCAAGGAGAGCAAAAGCTTCTATACTGGGGAAAGTAGTTTGGATTTTACTTAATGTGATTTGCTTTCTTCATTATATTTGGTTTTTTTCTTGATTTGGTTTGGTTTGTAGGGATAGGATGAGAGGGAAGGGATTGAAGCCTGGGGAGGGCAGATTTAGACTGGAGATGACAAAGGAATTAATTATGATGAGGGTGGTGAGACACTGAACAGGATGTTAGGAGTTGGAAGGGACCCAAGGAGATCATCCAGTCCAACCTGCCTGCCAGAGCAGGACAATCCTATCTAACACAGATCACAGAGGAACACATCCAGACAGACCTTGAAAGTCTGCAGAGAAGGAGACTCCACAGCCTCTTTGGGCAGCCTGTGCCAGTGCTCTGTGACCCTTACAGTAAAGAAGTTCCCCCTTGTGTTGAGGCAGAACCTCTTTTGCTGCAACTTACACCCATTGCTCCTTGTCCTATCCCAGGCATCCCTCAGACACTTACAAACATTGATCAAATCCCCTCTCAGTCTTCTCTTCTCCAGACTAAGCAGCCCCAGGTCCCTCAGCCCCTCCTCATCAGCCATGCCCTCCAGTCCCCTCATCATCCTCGCAGCCCTCTGCTGGACCCTCTCCAGCAGATCCCTGTCCCTCTTCAACTGGGGAGCCCAAAACTGAACATAGCATTTAAGATGAGGTCTCAGCAGGGCAGAGTAGAGGGGGAGGAGAACCTCCCTTGATCTGCTGGACACACTCCTGCTAATACACCCCAGGATCCCATTGGCCTTCTTGGCCACAAGGGCACATTGCTGTGCCATGGGTAACTTGTTAGCCACCAGGACCCCCAGGTCCCTCTCCACAGGGCTGCTCTCCAGCAGATCACCTCCCAGCCTGTACTGCTGCAGTCTGTTGTTCCTCCCCAGATGCAGCACTCTGCACTTGTCCTTGTTGAACCTCATCTGGCTCCTCTGTGCCCATCTCTCAGTCTGTCCAGGTCTCTCTGGATGGCCACACAGCCTGCAGCTGTATCAGCCAAGCCTCCCAGCTTGGTGTCATCAGCAAACTTGCTGAGCAGATACTCTGTGCCCTCATCAATGTCACTGATGAAGATGTTGAACAGGACTGGCCCCATGTCCTGCTCTGTTCAATGTGTATAACAAGTTAGCAGCAGCATTATGCAGCATGCCCTGCTAATATCCAGACTTTTAGCCCAGTTATGGTATGATTTATTCCAAGCCTGGCATTTAAGGTTTGGCAAGGCAGCCTGCCTTGCAGCTGTTGCTGTTCTCTCCATATTACAATCTCCCCTTTTTCCTCCCCTTCTTTCCTGTTATCACACATTGATTCTGAAGCAGTAATGCTATGAAATGCATGAGACATTTCAGTGTGTAGCTTTGAACTTCATGTTAAAACTCCACACCTAGGGAATAGAACTGAGCCTGGCACCTCTGCCAGCTGAGGAGTCTGCCAAGTGCTGCTCTGCCTTCTGTTAACAGGTTGGCTTCTGTTTTGTGGGACACTTCACTTTACAGTGAGGGTGGTGAGACACTGGCACAGGTTGCCCAGGGAGGTTGTGGAGCACAGAAGCACCGAATGTGATCAAAGATCACATTCGGTGCTTCTGTGCTCCACAACCTCCCTGGAGGTGTTCAAGGCCAGACTGGCTAAGTAACCTGGTCTAGTGGAAGGTGTCCCTGCCCATCTTTAATGCCCTTAACCAACTCAAACCATTCTATGATAGTCTGCAGCAATAACCATACCCATGGATGGACTTGCATTGGCCATCAGGAACCTGTAGAAAGAGAAACCTGTGACCATATACCCAGCTCATCTGTGAAGAGCTGTCACCATATACACAGGTCACATCTGTAGAGACTTGTGACCATATACACAGGTCACACAGTCACAGCATGTCAGGGGCTGGAAGGGATCTCCAAAGCTCATCCAGTCCTACCCCCCTGCCAGAGCAGGATCACCTAGAGCAGATCACACAGGGTACATCCAGTTGGGTTTTGAGTATCTCCAGAAAGGGAGACTCTTTGATCACATTCTGTGCTCCACAACCTCCCTGGAGGTGTTCAAGGCCAGGTTGGATGCGTGACCTGTACTAGTAGGAGGTGTCCCTGCCTATGGTAGAGGGTTGGAACTGGAGGAGCTTTGAGGTCCAACCTAGGCCATCCTATGATTCTATGTCACCTGAACTGCTGGGACTTCTTTTCACAGCAAAAGGGCATGGAGAGTTAAGGAGCACATCAGTCATTCAGACACCTCATCTGGAGGTGTTCAAGGCCAGGTTGGATGAGCGACCTGTTCTAGTAGGAGGTGTCCCTGCCTATGGTGGAGGGTTGGAACTGGATGAGTTTTGAGGTCCCTTCCAACCTAAGCCATCCTATGATTCTATGTCACCTGAACTGCTGGGACTTCTTTTCACAGCAAAAGGGCATGGGGAGTTAAGCTGCACATCAGCTACTCTGTCATTCAGGAGAGGGAGAAACCAAAACTGCCCACCCCTTGCCATGTTGTTTGTGCTTTTGTTGCCAAAGTTTCTCACAGAGATGTGTTGAGGGTTGAAGTTTTCCACTGCAAGAGCTCCTCCTGACTTAAGCTCTTGAAGAGTCGTAGCCTGCTGACTGTGCTGGGAAAGCTTCTGCTGTGGCTGTTGCACTTGGTGCAAACAAATCAATACTGGTTTTGCTTGGAAGGAAAAGTTTCTGCTGCCTCCTGATTAAGGCAATTACTGAAGGACTGAGATCAAAGGAGCTGACTTGTGCTACTTACTGTGCCCCTCCTCAACAGAACCTCTTTTAGGGTCCCATCAGAGGAGTTAATTTTGGTCCATCTTCTAAAGGTAAATAAGGCAAACCTGAAGGCATTTAACTGGAGCCTCATCTCTAAGTGTGCTTTTTGAGAGGAGAGAAAGAAGTGTGATAAGAAAAGTTCAGCAGATGTGCTGCAAAGCAGAGGGAAACACAAATCTTGGTTCTGACAAGATGGGAATTTCATGGCCAGTGAACCAGAAGAGAGTACATTGTACCCAGAATGAGTTTGCTCTCAGGATTTAGCCTGCTGGAAAGTTAAATGATGGAGGGGCCAGGTTTGCAGTCACTTATCTTCTCATTACTTCTGAAAGCTGCAAATAAACCTGCACCATCAGATACTTGGGAAGCTGAAAGCTTGGCTGGAGGCATAAAGCAAAAAAAACCCATGCTGAGAGTGGAGGATCGAGGGAAGGGTAAAAACCTGGTACAAATAAGGCCAGCTATGGGAGCTAAGCAGCCACTTGTCACTAGACCAAACACTTGGAGAGCACAGGCCTAGCTTCAGCCAAAATTCATGGGTTTCTAACTATTCTTTTCTTACTTTCCTCCTCTCTTCCCCCCATCTTCTCCCCCTTCCTTCCTCCCATCTTCTTCCCCCCTTCCCCCCTCTCTTTTCCTCCCTTTCCCCAATCTTCCACCTCTTTTCTCCTCCTTCTTCTCTCCTTCCACCCCTCTTTTCCCCCTCTCTTTTCCTCCATTTCCCCAATCTTCCCCCACCTCTCTTCTCCCTTTCCCCTCTCCTCTTCCCCCTCCAACCCTCTCTCTTTCCCTCCCTTCCCCCAATCTTCCCCCACCTCTCTTCTCCTCCTTCCTCTCTCCTTCCCCCGTCTTTCCCCCCCTCTCTTTTGCTGAAGAGTAGCCCTGAGGAAGAGGACCTGGGGGTCTGGGGTGATGAAAAGCTCAACATGAGCCTGCAGGGTGAGTGCAGCCCAGACAGCAACCCTGTGCTGGGCTGCAGCAAGAGCAGTGTGGGCAGCAGGGCAAGGGAGGGGATTCTGCCCCTTGGCTCTGCTCTCCTCAGACCCCACCTGGAGTCCTGTGTGCAGTTCTGGAGCCTCCAGCACAAGAAGGACATGGAACTGTTGGAGCCAATCCAGAGAAGGCCATGATGACGCTCAGAGGGCTGCAGCAGCTCTGTTATGAGGACAGACTGTGAGAGTTGGGGCTCTTCAGCCTGAAGAAGGCTTCCAGGAGACCTTGGAGTGGCCTTGCAGTATCTGAAGGAGGCTATAGGAGGGCTGGGCAGGGACTATTGACAAGGTCTTGTAATGCCAGGATGAGGAGGAATGGGTTTGAACTGGCAGAGGGGAGATTGAAATTGGCTGTTAGGAAGAAGTTGTTTGCAGTGAGGGTGGTGAGACACTGGCACAGGTTGCCCAGGGAGGTTGTGGGGCACGGAATCACCCAGCATGATCTTTGATCACATTCTGTGATCCTGTCATTCACAATCTCCCTGGAGGTGTTCAAGGCCAGGTTGCATGAGGCCTTAAGCAGCCTCTTCTAGTGAGAGGTGTCCCTGCCTATGGCAGGGGTTTGGAACTGGCTGAGCTTTGAGGTCCCTTCCAACCTAAACCATTCTCTGTATCTGTGATTCAAAAGCCTAAAGATGGATTTGACCAATTAATACTTAACCTCTACCTCAGCCCAACGAAGAGCTCCACAGTGACTCTGTGCTATCTAAGCAGTAAATCTAAGCATCCTTTGTATGGAAATCTACCCTTTCTGGAGCAGTGGCTTCTGCCTGTCCCTGGGGAGGTGACAGGGAGCAGGAAGCCTCCTAAAAACCGCGTGCGTCCTCCTGAGACTTCCTCTGCGCTTCCTGACCACAGGCAGCCAAATCACCATCTAATGAGAGGCAGGAAAACACTGCTAATTGATTTAATGAGGGATGTTGATTTACTTGAGATGAGAATCTGCTTCAATAAATCTAGAGCCACTTGAAAAAGCAAAGATAAGAGATGGTATATTAGTTGTTTGATCTGAGATATGTATTGTCGTCAGCACTTCTCTCCTCTCAGTTGACATCCTGGCTGTAGGGGATTCAGTCTGTGTTCTGCTTCAGCATCTGAAGGTGGATAGGGGTAATTAATCCTTCCTAGGTTTTGATATTAGCAAGTAAGTTTTGCTCATAGAATAGAATAGAATCAAGCAGGTTGGAAGAGACCTCCAAGATCACCCAGTCCAACCTAGCACCCAGCCCTGGCCAATCAACCAGACCATGGCACTAAGTGCCCCAGCCAGGCTTGGCTTCAACACCTCCAGGGACGGTGACTCCACCACCTCCCTGGGCAGCCCATTCCAATGCCAATCACTCTCTCTGACAACAACTTCCTCCTAACATCCAGCCTAGACCTCCCCTGGCACAACTGCAGACTGTGTCTCCTTGTTCTATTGCTGCTTGCCTGGCAGAAGAGCCCAACCCCACCTGGCTACAGCCTCCCTTCAGGGAGCTGCAGACAGCAATGAGCTCTGCCCTGAGCCTCCTCTTCTGCAGGCTGCACACCCCCAGCTCCCTCAGCCTCTCCTCGTAGGGTTTGTGTTCCAGGCCCTTCACCAGCCTTGTTGCCCTTCTCTGGACACCTTCCAGCACCTCATGCAGCATCTCAGTGCATATCTCTTAATTTATTAAGTCCAGGCTGTTCCTGTCATACCCTGAGAGGGTGGAGATATGTGGTGGTGACATAGCTGTCACAGTAAGGCCTTCTTATGCCTAGGCATCCTAGGAATGTGGAAGCCCATGACCCAGGGAGGCCAAGTTCTGGTCTTAGATGGGATCTTGGGAAACATTTCAAACTTCATTCCGTGCATCTGCTGGATTGTAGCTTTCAGTGCTCTCCAAGAATATTTTCCACTGTCGTGTCAGTGTGACCACGAACAGCTTTCCACATGTTGCTTGTGGAGATGTTTGTGGAGCTGGGATGTCACTTGGAACTGCTTGAGGGCTGCAGCTGGTGAAGTGGGAAGCAGCAGCAGCCTTGTCTGTGCTGTCAGTTGCTATAGGATGTGTGCACTGATATTACGAGTTGACTGGATAGTGATCTAGTTGACTGGATAGGGCTGGGTGCTAGGTTGGACTGGATGATCTTGGAGGTCTCTTCCAACTTGGTGGATTCTATTCTATTTTTCCTATATCCTGTGCTGGATCCCACAGTGCTGTCAGGCTGGTACTGACAAAACCAGTTCCTTCTGCCCCTCCCTGCTCCAAACTGGATGTATAGAAGGCAGCACAGCCAGCAATGTGCTCTTGCAGCCAGGAGAGCCGATGCCATTCTGGGCTGGATTAGAAGGGTTGTGGTTAGTAAATTGAGGGAGGTTCTCTCCTCCAACCTGGTTGATTCTGTGATCACTAGGAGAAATGCTAATGCTGCAGGGCTAAAAGCTGGTCAAACTATGGAGAGATGCTACTAGAGCACGGCCTGATGCTGAGGAGAAAGGTGTTGTAGGAGTGCAACTCACAGTGTGCCTGCAATTTGGGTTCCAGCCTCATGCTTTGACTTCAGATTGGGTGTATTTGTTGATGGGAAGTTTTGCCTAAAAAGAGGGGAGGAATATGGTTTTCTCCCTTCTTCCCCCCCCCACCCTTTGCCATGGAGACAGCACTATTGCTTCACAGTCTTCAAGAGCATCAAGACAGTAGTTGGTTAGAAGCTACTAAGCCTGGGTTCATTATGTTGCTGTCTCAGATCATCTTTTGTAATGTTCTTGTGATGTATTTCTTTTACTCCACACAAAAATCCCCTTTTGCATTTGCCTGTTGATTCTGCACAGATTCAGCCCTCATAGCCAAGTAGGTAAATGCTGTCCTGGGGCACATTAAGAAGAGTGTGGCCAGCAGGTTGAGGGAGGTTCATCATAGGTTGGGCTGGAGGATCTTGGAGGTCTCTTCCAATGTGGTTGATTCTATCTATTCTCCCTCCACCCCCCAACTCTGCCCTGATCTGGAGTATTGTGTCCAGTTCTGAGCTTTCCGTTTTGAGACAGGGAAATGCTGAAGAGAGTCCAGTGGAGGGCCACAAAGATGCTTAGGGGGTTTGGAGCATCTGTCTTACAAGGAGAGGCTGAGAGACCTGAGGCTTTTTAGCTTGGAGAGGGGGAAAGTCAGAGAGGATCTTTTCAATGCTTGTCTATATCTAAAGGGATAAGATTGGGTTGGGCTTTCAGTGGTGCTCAGTGATAGCACACGAGGGGCAGCAGCTACAAACTAGAACACAGGAGGTTTCACATCAACATGAGGAAAAACTTTCCTGTGAGCATGGCAGAGCTGTGGAAGAGGCTGCCCAGAGATGCTGTGCAGTCTTCTCCTCTGGAGATCTTCCAAAGCCATTCTAGACATGTTTCTGTGCAACCCAATCTACACAAACCTGCTTTAGCAGGGGGGCTGGACTAAAGGATGTCCAGAGGTCCCTTCCCTCCCTCACTCTTCCATGATTCTCTAACTTATGTATTTCATGGTAAGCAGAGTATTAACAGTATATGGGGCAAAATAAATTCTTGTCACAGAATCACAGAATGTCAGGGGCTGGAAGGGACCTCCAAAGCTCATCCAGTCCAACCCCCCTGCCAGAGAAGGATCAACTAGTGCAGGTCACACAGGAACACATCCAGACAAGTTTTGAGTATTTCCAGAGAGGGAGACTCCACAACCCCCCTGTGCAGCCTGTTCCAGTGCTCTGTCACCCTCACAGGGAAAAAAATCCTTCTCATGTTTAAATGAAACTTCTTCTGCCTCAGCTTCCACCCAGTGCCCCTTGTCCTGGCATTGGGCATCACCCAGCAGAGCCTGGCTCCAGCCTCCTGGCACTCACCCTGCACACATTGATAACCATTGCTGAGGTCACCTCTCAGTCTTCTCTTCTCCCAGCAGCACAGCCCCAGCTCCCTCAGGCTCTCCTCATAACAGCTGTTCCATTCCCTTCAGCAACTTTGTGGCTCTGCACTGCACTCTCTCAAGCAGTTCTATGTCCCTCTTGAATGGAGGGCCCAGAACTGAACACACTACTCCAGATACAGCCTCCTGGGGCAGGAGAACCTCTCTCAACCTACTAACCACAGCTCTTCTAATCCACCCCAGAATGGCATTGGCCCTCCTGGCCACCATAGCACATTGCTGGCTCATGGTCGGTCTCCCATCCACTAAGACCCCCAGATCCTTTTCCCCTTCACTGCCTCCCATCAGCTCAGTCCCCAGCCTGTGCTGATGTCTGCTGGGATTAATAATTTCAATTAACCAAACTATTTGCCAACCAAAGATTCTGTTCACCCTGGAGGTCAGCACAATATTCTCTTCCTTATGAACTGTTTTATCAAATCTGCCCCTTGATGTAAATCTAACTGATGGCCACTTCTGAAATGGTAATGTTACCCGAGATGGCTACGCACGCAACAAGGGTCACATTCTGCCCCTGAGATGTTTGTGCAACTCCCACTGACAGCAGTGGGAGTTCTGCACATGGGACATGGGGCAGAAGCTGCCCTTTGATCTTTCAACTGTTAATACTTTCAAATAAAATAAAACCAAACAAGCCCCCAAAGGCAGCATTCCAAATCCCGAGTTTCTGACTGCAAGGTTTGCTTAGGCTAAACCTTTGCTGCGTGTTTGATTTGAGGGAGAACTTCACCAAGTACTTAACTCATCATAGAATGGGCTGGAAGGGACCTCCAAAGGTCATTCAGTCCAACCTCCTCTGCAGTCAACAGGGACATCCTCAATTAGATCAGGTTGCCCAGAGCCCTGTCAAGCCTCACCTTGTATTATCTCCAGGGATGTGTTCCCAACCACTTGCCTGGGCAACCTGTTCCAGTGTTGCACTACCCTCTTGGTGCAGAACTTTTTCCTAACATTCAATCTGAATCTGCTCTCCTCTGGTTTGAAGCCATTGCCCCTGTCCTATCACCTCAGTCCTGATGCAGTGTTGCTGCTGTGTTCAGCCTGTCTGCTTCCAAATGTCTTTAAGTAGGAAGAAGTGTAGACAGTTTACTTCTCTAAGCTGACTTGAGAGCTATTCTCAACTCCACTTTAAAAATCAGACACTGAGTCTAAGGATCACTGAAAGTTTGTGTGCTGTTAAATTTAACAAGGCCAAGTGCAGACTTCTACACTTTGGCCACAACAACCCCAAGCAGCACTACAGGCTGGGGACAGAGTGGCTGAGAGCAGCCAGGCAGAGAGGGACCTGGGGGTGCTGGTAGAGAGTAGCTGAACAGGAGCCAGCAGTGTGCCCAGGTGGGCAGGAGAGCCAATGGCATCCTGGGCTGGCTCAGGAGCAGTGTGGGCAGCAGGACAAGGGAGGTTATTCTATCCCTGTGCTCAGCACTGCTCAGGCCACACTTTGAGTGCTGGGTCCAGTTCTGGGTTCCCCAGTTCAAGAGAGACAGGGACCAGCTGGAGAGAGCTCAGTGGAGAGCCACAAGGATGATTGAGGGACTTGAGCATCTCTGCTGCACAGAGAGACTGAGGGCCCTGGGGCTGTTTAGGCTGGAGAAGAGAAGTCTAAGAGGAGATCTGATCAGTGTTCATCAGTATCAGAGGGGTAGGTGCCAAGTGGCTGGGCCTGGTCGCTTTGTGGTGGTCAGCAGCAATAAGCCAAAGAGCAACAACTACAAACTGAAACAGAGAAGGTTTCAGCTCACCATGAGGAGAGACTTCTTTTGAGTGAGGGTGCCAGAGCCCTGGAGCAGGCTGCCCAGAGATACTGCAGTCTCCTTCTCTGCTGACTTCCCAACCCCACCTGGATGCATTCCTGTGCAAACTACCCTAGGGGACCCTGCTTCAGCAGGGAGTTGGACTGGGTGATCTCTGGAGATCCCTCCCAACCTCTAATAGTCTGTGATTCTGTGGAAGGAACTGAAGAGCTGAAATGAAGGTTAACAGCTTAGTCTGCAGCAAGCCAACCATATTAATGCCCTTGATAAGCTGAGCAGGAGTTAGCTCCAGTTGTTTATGTGCTGCACCTCTGTTCCTTGAAGGATGAAATCCACACTCCACTTGGAGATGTGCCATTGAATTGGGCAAGGACCAGGATTTCACTCCTAACTGCTTTAAAGCCCTTAATTATTCTTCCCAGGCTTTCTGTCTGGCCAGAAAAACAGCTGCTGTCTGTAAATTCAGTGGTACCTGCTTCTTGTGAGTGAAGTCCTTTTGGGCAGGACATGACAGTGCTCTAATTTTTCCTGCATGTAAACTCCTGTCACAAATGTTAAATGGCAACTTGAACTGCAGATGATATTACTAAAAGGCAGGACAGGAGTTCTGGCACTGGTGAAGCTGCACCTCGAGTGCTGGGTTCACTTTTGAGCCCCTTGCTACAGGAAAGACATTGAGGGGGGAAATGATCTGGTTGTAGTAAAGGTAGGCTTTAGGATTTAGCTGCCCTACAAATGAAAGCATGAGTGTGTTCAGGTGAGGGGAAGTGCATATAAAAGTATATTCTGAGCCAGCATTTCACAGTTCTTTTATTGCTCATCTCAGCACAACTGTGCATTTCATGTGTGCCTTTCATAGAATCAGCCAGCTTGGAAGAGACCTCCAAGATCACCCAGTCCAACCTAGCACTCAGCCCTGGCCAATCAACCAGACCATGGCACTAAGTGCCTTAGCCAGGCTTGGCTTCAACACCTCCAGGGATGGCAACTCCACCACCTCCCTGGGCAGCCCATTCCAATGCCAATCACTCTCTCTGCCAACAACTTCCTCCTAACATCCAGCCTAGACCTCCCCTGGCACAGCTTGAGGCTGTGTCCCCTTCTGTTGCTGGTTGCCTGGCAGAAGAGCCCAACCCCACCTGGCTACAACCTCCCTTCAGGTAGTTGTAGACAGCAATGAGGTCTGCCCTGAGCTGGCACAACTTGAGGCTGTGTCCCCTTCTTCTGTTGCTGGTTGCCTGGCAGAAGAGCCCAACCCCACCTGGCTACAACCTCCCTTCAGGTAGTTGTAGACAGCAATGAGGTCTGCCCTGAGCCTCCTCTTCTGCAGGCTGCACACCCCCAGCTCCCTCAGCCTCTCCTCACAGGGCTGTGCTCCAGGCCCCTCCCCAGCCTTGCTGCCCTTCTCCAAACACCTTCCAGCACCTCAACACCTCTGTTGAATTGATGAGCCCAGAACTGGACACAGGCTTCATAGAGTTCTTCCTGATAAGTTTTGTTGTTTGGGTTTGTTTTTCTCTTCAGTGGTGCTTCTGACACAGGAAATCAAATCTCTCTCTCCTTACCCTGTAGATGCAACAATAAAGGAAGGCAAAGCTTTTGCTTGGGTTTTAGGCTTTTTAATTGCTGGTGAGAGAAAGAAATGGCTTAATGTGGATTTCCAGACTGAAAAATGACTGTAAATAGCCTGTAGGAATTCTGTGTGCATTATCACTCAGTAACTTCCATTTCACTTTTCTTCCTCCTTTTACAAGTAAGAATTATTTCCTGCTAACTACAGATCCAAAGTCAAGCTGGATTCTATCACCAAAAGCCATCACTTCTCATTATCTTTGAACCCTTAGTAATAAAAGCTAGTGGGAGTTCATGATATGAGAGGACAGGATTTGTAATGTAGAACTCAGATAAAATAAATAAGTGCTCTTGATGATGTATGTGCATCCTGATAAGGACCAGTTCCCTTTCCCATGCACAGATACTGAAACAAAAATTGGTGAGGCCAACAGATGCCTGTGTGAATACACAGAAGGTATAATCCTGCTGAGAAAGGATTTTGATTTAAGAGCTTCAGCTGCTGTGGGCAGTGGTTTTAAACCAGAGCAGGGCAATGACTGGCTTGAGAGCAGTCCTGAGGAGAGGGACTTGGGGTGCTAGTGGATGAGAAGCTCAATATGAACTGTCAGTATGCTCTTGCAGCTCAGAGAACAACCAGAGCCTGGGCTGCAGCAAGAGGAGTGTGGGCAGTAGGGTGAGGGAAGTGATCTTCCCCCTCTGCTCTGCACTGGTGAGACC
Organism: Tricholaema leucomelas; assembly: GCA_013400475.1. NCBI lineage: Eukaryota > Metazoa > Chordata > Aves > Piciformes > Lybiidae > Tricholaema lacrymosa > Tricholaema leucomelas. The sequence goes on along the minus strand of WAAF01009996.1, from coordinate 137,992 downwards.
CCAACTGGAGTACTGCATCCAGTTCTGGAGCCCCTGGGACAAGAGGGCTGTGGTTGTGCTGGAAGGTGTGCAGAGAAGATCCATGAGGATGAGCAGAGGGCTGGAGCTGCTCTGCTATGAGGAGAGACTGAGGGAGTCGGGGCTGTTCAGTCTGGAGAGGAGAAGGCTCCCAGGTGACCTTATTGTGGCCTTTCAGTACCTGAAGGGGGCTACAAGAAAGCTGGGGAGGGACTTTTTAGGCTGTGAGGAGTGGGGGGAATGGAACCAAGCTAAAAATGGGTAGATTCAGAGTGGATGTTAGGAAGAAGTTCTTCAGCATGAGTGGCGAGAGCCTGGAAGGGGTTGCCCAGAGAGGTGGTGGAAGCCTCATCCCTGGAGGTGTTTAAGGCCAGGCTGGATGAGGCTCTGGCCAGCCTGGTTCTGCGTGTAGCAGGGCTTCTGAGTCTGGGCTAGGATTTGGTAGGAGACATTTACTGTAGCAGCAACTGAGAGAAGCTGCATTCACAGACTGTGTGTCTGATGTCTTAAGAGAGGAGAGGGAAAGAGCAGCCTGGCTGGAGCTGACAACATCAAATTAAGATTTATGAACTGAGTCATTTGGGAAGGTCTCACTTTGTGTATATATTATGACTGGTAGTGCTGAGCTCCTAGCCAAATGCTTCAGAGTGTGTATAACTTTGTCCTCACTATGGGAGATTTTCCTCTTTGCTGTCATCTCCTGTATCTTTTAACTGTTTGGGTTTGTTTTTTTAATGAACACAAAAGAGGAGGTGGTTCTGCCACTTTGCTCTGCTCTGGTAGGACCTCACCTGGAGTACTGCATCCAGCTCTGGAGCCTTCAATGCAGGGAGGACACAGACCTGATGGAGCAAGGCAACAAAGATACTGAGGGGGCTGAAACACCTCTGCTACAAGGACAGGCTGAGGGAGCTGGAGATGTTGTGTCTGGAAGAGAGAGAGCTCTGGGAAGACCTAATAGCAGCCTGCCAGTACCTGAAGGGGGCTACCTGAAGGGGGCTACCAGAAGGCTGCAGAGGGACTGTTTGCAAAAGTCTGCAGTGACAGGACAAGGGGCAGTGGTCTGAAATTAGAGCAGAGCAGATTTAGATTGGATGTTAGGAACAAGTTCTTTACCATCAGGGTGGAGGAGCACTGAAATAAGTTGCCCAAGAATGTAGTTTGCCCCATCCCTGGAAGTATTCAGGGTCAGGCTCAACAAGGCTCTGAACAGCCTGATCTAGTGTGCGAGAGGGTTGGACTGGATGACCTTTGCAGGTCCCTTCCAACCCAAACTATTCTTTGATTCTCTGGCTCTGTAGAGGAGGGTTGTAGGTTGGACTTGGTGATGCTAAGGGTCTTTTCCAGTCTGGATGTTTCTGTGACTCTGTGAACTGGCTGGGACTAGTGCAAGCCTGAGAAGAGATTCGCTGGCCAAAGCCATGCTAAACTGAATGGTGTGGAGCGTTGCAGTGGTGAGTCGCTTCAAGACAGAGCAAGGGGAAACACTGGAGCTATGCAGGAGCTGATTTCTGTGATTTGAAAAGGAAAAGTCATTTCTCAGTATCAGCTTCATGCAGCAACTGCTAATCCACAATTTTCCAGTTTCCCCTGGCCAAAAAAAAGACTTCACTCTCCCACCAGTGACTCCTCTGGAAGTGGAATAATACTGAGCAGTGTGTTTCAAGGAGAAACAGAAGGCAGGTGATGAAAAGTGATTTTGAAGTACAACAAGAAAAGTCAGGAGTCGTCTTGTGGGATTTTATTTGTGTATTTTTATCTCTTGGTGTAAATATTTCTTAGGCTATAAGTGCAATATGTTTGGTTTGGGGGGGGGGAGAAACACAAATCCATCAGCAGAGACAATAGGCAGAGGGAGGATGTTTTGTCCTTGAATCATTTGTGCTTTTTCTGGGATGAGCTATATCTAAAAGCAACTAATGAGGTGTGTGGGGGGGAGGAAATCTGTTTTATGGGTGCATTTGATACTAAGTGTTACTGGTGAATGGTCAGCTGCTGGCCAAAGCCTTGGCTTGAGTACTGTGTCCAGTTCTGGGCTCCTCAATTCAACAGAGGTGTTGAGGTGCTGGAAGGTGTCCAGAGAAGGGCAGCAAGGCTGGGGAGGGGCCTGGAGCACAGCCCTATGAGGAGAGGCTGAGGGAGCTGGGGGTGTGCAGCCTGCAGAAGAGGAGGCTCAGGGCAGAACTCATTGCTGTCTACAACTACCTGAAGGGAGGTTGTAGCCAGGTGGGGTTGGGCTCTGCTGCCGGGCAAGCAGCAATAGAACAAGGAGACACAGTCTGCAGTTGTGCCAGGGGAGGTCTAGGCTGGATGTTAGGAGGAAGTTGTTGTCAGAGAGAGTGATTGGCATTGGAATGGGCTGCCCAGGGAGGTGGTGGAGTTGCTGTCCCTGGAGGTGTAGAAGCAAAGCCTGGATGGGGCACTTAGTGCCATGGTCTGGTTGACTGGATAGGGCTGGGTGCTAGGTTGGACTGGATGAGCTTGGAGGTCTCTTCCAAGCTGGCTGATTCTATTCTATTCTATCATTATGGGGTTATTTAAATACATGTATGTGAGTACTAGAAAGAACTGAGATGATTATTTTTTCTCCCTTTCATTTTATTGAGGGGGGAAATGGCCCAGATGTGGAACACATCTGGCTTTCGATTCTGACTTCTAAACCAAAGCTGTGGTGTATATACAAAGGACATCTGATCAGAAACTGCAATGCAGCTCCTACCTTTAGAGACAAAATATGCCTTTAGTCCCCAGGCAAATAGGTCTTCCCTCACTTTAATAAAGTTATCATTGCAGAGTCATCTGAAGAAGAAATGGAACTGCATCCAGTTGATCCCTGAGAGAGAAACTTCAGGATTTACTTGTGACTGTGAACAGGTCTCTTGGGGTTTGCTTGTTAGCTGGACTAACTCTGCACAGTGCCTTGGCTCTGGGGTGTGTAGAAAGCAAATTTTAGTCACTCTGTTACTCGATTTTGCCTCTGTGAAATGGAAAAAAACTGTTTTCTAGTGGATAACTACCTGAAGGGAGGTTGGAGCTGAGGCAGGGGCAGCCTCTTCTCCTTGGTGTGAATCACAGAATCATAGAAACATCCAGGTTGGAAAAGCCCCTCAGGATCACCACATCCAACTTCTAATCCTACTCTACAAGACTCACCTTAAACCATAGCCCTAAGTACCACGTTCAAACGACCCTTAAATACATCCAGGGTTGGTGACTCCACCACCTCCCTGGGCAGCTCATTCCAGTCCTTGACCACTCTCTCCATGAAAAACTTTTCCTAAAGTCCAATCTAAAACTCCCCAGTCTCAGCTTGAGGCCATTCCCCCTTATTTTGTCTCCTGAAGCGACAGGACCAGAGGAAATGGTTCCAAGCTGCAGCAGGGAAGGTTCAGCCTGGATGCTAGGAAAGAGCCCTCAAACACTGGAACAAGCTGCCCAAGGACTTGCCATCCCTGAAGGTGTTTAGGCAGCCTGTTCAGCTGGCCCTTAGGGACATGGTTTAGGATTGACTCTAAACTGGGTCAAGGGTTGGACTGGATGAGCTTTTAGGTCTCTTCAGCAGGATGTTTTCTGTGATTCTGTGATAAACAGCCAGAGCTCAAACATACCTCAGTAACAGCTGGGTCCATCTTACTGCCCTGTTAGGTCACAGAATCACACAGAATGTCTTAGGTTGGAAAAGGCCTTCAGGCTCATCGAGTCCAAGCATTAGTTTCACACTGACAAGTCCTTGACTAACCCAAATCCCTCAGCACATCTCATCACTAGGAATCACTGTGGTTGGAAAGGACCACCAGGATCATCCAGTCCAACCTTCATCCCAGCATCCTTCATCACCAGACCACAGCCTCAAGTGCCACATCCACTCTCCTTTTAAACACCTCCAGGCATGGTGACTCCACCACCTCCCTGGGCAGCCTGTTCCAGTGTCAGACCACCTGCTCAGGAAAGAACTTCCTCCCAACATCCAACCTAAACCTCCCCTGATGCAACTTGAGGCCATTTCCTCTTGTCCTATCATTAGTAACTGGGGAGAAGAGACCAGCTCCAGCCTCACTACAACTCCTTTTAGGCAGCTGTAGAGGGCAATAAGGTCCCCTCTCAGCCTCGTCTTCTCCAAACTTAACACCCCCAGCTCCCTCAGCTGCCCCTCACAGGTCATGTTCTCCAGACCTCTCCCCAGGCTCATTGCCCTTCTCTGCACTGCTCCAGCACCTCAGTGTCCCTCCTGTACTGTAGTGACCTAAACTGGATACAGTACTCAAGGTGTGGTCTCACGAGTGCTGAGTACAGGGACATGAGCACCTCCCTACTCCTGCTGGTCACCCCACTTCTGATCCAGGCCAGGATGCTGTTGGCCTTCTTGGCCAGCTGGGCACACTGCTGGCTCATGTTCAGCCAGCAGGCCACCAACACCCCCGGGTCCTTTTCCACCAGGCAGCTCTCCAGCCACTTCTCCCCCAGCCTGTAGGGCTGCTGGGGGTTGTGGTGCTCATCTTACTGCCTACCCCAAACTGCTGTATCTCTCTTTTCAGAAATGCTGGGAGAAAATCCAACTTCCTATGGATTTCTACATCAGTTGGGTTCATTTAGGGGAGTTATAAAGTGTGTGCTGTCGACAGGAGAAGATAAAGAGACGAGAAAGCTCTTCTGATGAAGTGAAACCGTCTCAGGAATTTTGTTTATGGCACTTAAATCACAGCTTCTTATTAATCTCTTCCAAAGTTGTTTAGAGCCTCTGAAGAGATGGAAATTTCTTACCAGTGTTGCCAGAAATTCCAGCTGGCTTCCATAAATATTTGTTAGGTATTTGGAAGCAAAAAAAAAAAAGTCACCTCCATTAGGTTGAATTTGACAAAGGATCAAAGCTTTTAAACAATATCTGTTAGGGATAAATCCTGTACCATTAACAGGCCCTGGTGGCTTGCTCCAGGTCCTCACAGGCAAGACTGAAATCTCTGCCATTTTGATGGGAATTCCTCATCATTCATGGAACCATAGGCATTGGTTTGGTTGGAAAAGACCTCCAAGATCATCAAGTCCAACCATCAACCTAACACTACCAAGGCCATTTGGGTGGTTCAGAGGACAGCCTGGGCTCAGCAGTCTGCAGAGCCTATCTGCTCCTGGAGAGGACAACACTGGATACTGCTAAGAGAGTGTAGGTTATTCTACAGATGGTGAGACACTGGAATAGGTTGGTCAGGGAGGCTGTGGATGTCCCCTCCCTGGAGCTGTTTCAAGGCCAGGTTGGATGAGGTCTTGAGCAACCTGGGCTAGTTGAAGGTGTCTCTGCCCATGGCCCGGAGGTTGGAACTAGGTGGTCTCTGAGGTTCCTTCCAACTCAAACCATTCTGTGATTCAATGATTCATCCTACAACTGTCTCTGAAAAGACATCTTCATTAGAGACAGCCTACATTAGAACCCAAAAATCCAACCCACAACACAGGCCTAGGAAAGGTGCCCAGGAACAATGCAACCTCCAGACCACTTCCTTAGAATTCAGGATAAATGACAAGAAGTCTCCTGTGCTGCTGCTTGAAAAGTGAAAATGGGAAGAACCAAATATAAGTAGAAATGAATTCTCTGCATTCCAGTCCTGGACAAAGTAATGAGTATCTCTGAGTGGATAGAATAAGGCTCAAGAACAATTTGGTGGTAATGAAAGAGTTACAGAAGTTGTTCTTGGAGGCTCACAGTTGAATGAAGGTCTTTGGAGGCTCACAATTGAATGAAGGTCTTTGGAGACTCAGAGTAGAATGAAAGTTTTTGGAGACTCAGAGTTGAATGAAGGTCTTTGGAGACTCAGAGTTGAATGAAGGTCTTTGGAGACTCAGAGTTGAATGAAGGTCTTTGGAAGCTCAGAGTAGAATGAAGGTCTTTGGAGGCTCAGAGTAGAATGAAGGTCTTTGGAGGCTCACAGTTGAATGAAGATCTTTGGAGACTCAGAGTTGAATGAAGGTCTTTGGAGGCTCACAGTTGGATGAAGGTCTTTGGAGACTCAAAGTTGAATGAAGGTCTCTGGAGACTCAGAGTTAAGTGAAGGTCTTTCTAGTGGTGGCACAACAGAGGCCAGAGGGAGTGTCCAAACTTCTCAGTGATCTGGAAGGTTCTCCTCCCCCTCTACTCTGCCCTAGGGAGGCCCCATCTGGAATATTGCATCCAGTTCTGGGCTCCCCAGTTCAGGAGGGAATGGAATCTCTTGGAGAGAGTCCAAGAGAGGGCTGCAAGGATGCTGCAGGGCCTGGAGCACTGCCTGAGGAGGAAAGGCTGAGAGCCCTGGGGCTGCTTAGTCTGCCAAGGTGAAGGCTGAGAGGGGACCTGAGCAATGTCTATCAATAGCTGAGGGCTGGGGGTCAGGAAGGAAGGGACAAGACAGCCTCTGCTCACTTGTGCCCTGGGATAGGACAAGAAGCAATGGGTGGAAACTGCAGCACAGGAAGTTCCACCTCAACATGAGGAAGAACTTCTTGACTGTAAGGGTCCCAGAGCCCTGGCACAGGCTGCACAGAGAAGCTGTGGAGTCTCCTCCTCTGGAGCCTTTCCAGCCCTGTCTGGATGTGTTCCTGTACAACCTGTGCTAGGTTCTCTGGTCCTGCTCTGGCAGGGGGGTTGGACTGGAAGATCTCCAGAGGTCCATTCTATGAGAAGCACAAACACTGCTTAATTAGTTTGTAGGCATTTAAAAAAGAGCTGCTTTCCTTAGATCAGGAAAGAAGTAAAGACTTTGATATGTAAAAGTTGCAGTGTGCACTTGCAGCCCAGAAAGCCAACCAGAGCCTGGGCTGCAGCAGAAGTGTGGCCAGCAGGGCCAGGGAGGTGATTCTCCCCCTCTACTGCACTCTGCTGAGACCCCACCTGGAGTACTGCATCCAGTTCTGGAGCCCCTGGGACAAGAGGGATGTGGAGATGCTGGAGAGTGTCCAGAGAAGGGCCAGGAGGATGCTGAGAGGGCTGCAGCAGCTCTGCTGTGAGCACAGACTGAAAGAGTTGGGGCTGGAGAAGAGAAGGCTCCCAGGTGACCTTCTTGTGGCCTTCCAGGATCTGAAAAGGGTCTACAAAAAAGCTGGGGAGGGACTTTTTAGGCTCTCAGAGAGTGACAGCACTGGGGGGAATGGAGCAAAGCTGGAGGTGGGGAGAGTCAGGCTGGAGGTGAGGGGGAGGTTGTTGAGCATGAGAGTGGTGAGAGGCTGGA
>WAAF01009996.1:102417-117233 GCA_013400475.1 Tricholaema leucomelas | reverse complement strand
TAGGCTGGATGTTAGGAGGAAGTTGTTCACAGAGAGAGTGATTGGCATTGGAATGGGCTGCCCAGGGAGGTGGTGGAGTCACCATCCCTGGGGGTGTTCAGGAAAAGCCTGGCTGGGGCACTTAGTGCCATGGTCTGGTTGACTGGATAGGGCTGGGTGCTAGGTTGGACTGGATGATCTTGGAGGTCTCTTCCAACCTGATTGATTCTATTCTATTCTATTCTTGTGGCCAAGAGAGCCAATGGCATCCTGGGGGACAACAGGAAAAGTGTGTCCAGCAGGGCTAAAGATGTTCTTCTGCCTCTCTACTGTGCCCTGGTGAGACTACACCTCGAATACTTTGTCCAGTTTTGGGCTCCACAGTTGAAGACAGAGAGGGACCTGCTGGAGAGAGTCCAATGGAGAGCTAAGAGAATGGTTGGGGGCCTTAAACATCTCCCCTATGGAGAGAGGCTGAGAGCCCTGGGGCTGCTTAAGCTGGAGAAGAGAAGGCTGAGAGGAGATGTGATCAATGTGTGCAAATACCTGAGGGGTGAGTGTCAAGTGGCTGGGGCCAATCTCTTTGTGGTGGTCAGCAGCGAACTGGAACAATGTTTCAGCTCAACATGAGGAGAAACTTCTTTTGAGTGAGGGTGACGGAGCCCTGGAGCAGGCTGCCCTGAGAGGCTGTGGAGTCTCCTTCTCTGCAGACTTTCAACCCCCACCTGAATGCATTCCTGTGTGAACTACCCTAGGGAACCCTGCCTTGGCAGGGAGGTTGGACTCAGTGATCTCTGCAGATCCCTTCCAAGACCTAAAGTTGTGTGACCCTGTGATCTTAAAAGCATGCTCAAAGGAGGATACCTGTGGCACAGGAAAAAGAGAAGCAAACTACTCTTTTCCTCCAGTTTAGGGCAAGTTAAAAATTGGACAGGAAGGAGGATTTGTCTAAAGTTAGAAGACAAATAGAGAGGTCAGTACAAGCTTTGGAGTAATGAATCATGATAAACCACTGTAACTGCAAAGGAGGAACATGGAGGAGGTGTGTAGGTTATTGGTACATGCAGTGGTTGCTGTAGTTGAGGATGCCCCTGCTGACTGCACAGTGGTGTTGGGCTCAATGACCTTCAGAAGTCCCAACCCAGACCATTCTGTGATTTAGGGCACAGCAAACATAAGGCTGGAGAAAAATATGATCCAAGGTGAGGCTGGGCAAAGTAAGAAAATAGAGTTAAAGCAGTATCACTACAGGAACAATTTAAAATAGAGCAGCACAATTAAATGAGAGCAGGGAAGAGAGGTTCACAAAACCCTTTTCTTGGCCAGAAGCATGGAAAATGGAAGGATGGAGAATAGATTTTCCTTAAATGAGGTTTGCTATCTTTTGCCAGATTTGCTTTGCTTTCAGTGAACAGAGCTGAGGGAAGGTGACAAGTGTGGCTTCTGTGGTGAGATCTAGCAGGCAGCACAGATCCAGGGCTGGTATCACAGGAAACATGATGAGTGTGAAACAGCAGGGGTAGGTGCATTAACCACTATCAGTACAGCACCCATTTCCCTTTCCCACAGGCAGGAAGATCAGAGTATGAAGCTTTGAGAAAAGCAAAGTCAGTGAAAACAAAGCTCCATCTGTTTGATAGCAGCAACAGTGGCTAACAAGTTGTCCATGGCACAGCAATGTGTCCTTGTGGCCAAGAGGGCCAATGGGATCCTGGGGTGTATCGGAAAGAGTGTCCAGCAGATCAAGGGAGGTTCTCCTCCCCCTCTTCTCTGCACTGGTGAGACCTCATGTTGAGAACTGCCTTCAGTTTTGGGCTCCCCAGTTGAAGAGGGACAGGGATCTGCTGGAGAGGGTCCAGCAGAGAGCTATGAGGATGATGAGGGGACTGGAGGGCATGGCTGATGAGGAGAGGCTGAGGGACCTGGGGCTGCTTAGTCTGGAGAAGAGAAGACTGAGAGGGGATTTAATCAATGCTCATAAATCTCTTGAGGGCTGGGGGTCAGGAGTGCAGGGACAGGCTCTGCTCACTGCTCCCTGGGATAGGAGGAGCAATGGATGGAAGCTACAGCACAGGAGGCTCCAGCTCAACACAAGGGGGAACTTCTTTACTGTAAGGGTCCCAGAGCCCTGGCACAGGCTGCCCAGGGAGGTTGTGGAGTCTCCTTCTCTGGAGCCTTTCAAGGCCTGTCTGGATGTGTTGCTGTGTGCCCTGAGCTACGTTGTACTGTCCTGCTGTGGCAGGGGGGTTGGACTGAATGATCATTTTGGGTCCCTTCCAACCCTTGTGATCTTGTGATCCTGTGAACTGTGTTAGCCATAAGTGGTATTAGCAGCAATAATAACATCAATAATAACTCCTGGACACATCTGTACATATTCATTCTGTTTGCATTTTGGAAAGAAGTGGCCAAAGATAAAAAAGGGATGGGTGGGATGGGACACAAACCTGCATTTGCTGACCTGCCAGATAGATATTTAGTCACTAATTCATCATCTGGTGGGGAGAGGGGGGGAAGAAAGAGAAAAAGCCCCCAAAGAGAAGGAGCCTTTGAAGAGGAAACGTTGCACAGAGCTTGTGATGAGTTTTATGAGCGGAGCCCTGATTGCCCCTTCCTTTCTGTATTGTGAGGCACTAAAATCTGGCACTGCACCTACCTTTTCTTCCCCAAGATTAATGGATGTTTCAGGCTCCCCTTTTGAGGTTTCCGACGCCAGCAGCCAAACCCCTTCCCTGTCCCCCCCTGACCCGTGGGGGGGTGTGGGGTGAGGATGTGCTGACGTCTGCCGTGCAGCAGGACACTCTGTGCTCTCGTTGTCTGGGAGGCAGGCAGCAGTGACTCTTTGTTTGCAGGAGCCCTTCATAAATGAAGTGCAGGTATTTTGGGCAGGGCATGTGCCCAGCACTTACTCCGTTGCTGTGCGCTGCCTCTCGCCTCTTGCTTCCAGGGACAGTGACTCCAACTCCTCCCTGGGCTGCTTTTGGAATGGGCTGCCCAGGGAGGTGGTGGAGTCACCGTCCCTGGGGGTGTTGAAGAAAAGACTGGATGGGGCACTTAGTGCCATGGTCTGGTTGACTGGACAGGGCTGGGTGCTAGGTTGGACTGGATGATCTTGGAGGTCTCTTCCAACCTGCTTGATTCTATGATTCCTAAGCTCATCTCTTCCAGCTTAGTTATTTCACGCTGAGTTTTATGGTTGCATTTACCTCACCCAAGTGACTGTTTGATCTCCTGCTTCAGGTTTGTTTATTCCTTTGGGAATAAACAAGCTCCTTTACACCACTCCTCCTGCCAGCAGTCTGGCACTGTATGCCTGGCTGTAAGGGGAGGAATGAAATACCTGCAGTAGTCTGGCAGATACCTGCAGTAGTCTGGCAGATAATCCCTGCAGTAGTCTGCAGTGGGAACTCAGAGGCTGGATGCTTCAAGTCAGCTTCTTTTTGTGTAGTTACAAACTCACAGAATTGTCAGAAAGAAGATGAATGTTATGTTTTTGTGATGGTTTCAGCCAGTTCCCCAGCAGAAGCAAGAAGAGACTCCCTAATCTATGTTTTGATTCTTATACATCTCAGCAAGCCTATGAGCAAAGTAGACATCACCGTTTGTTTTCCTTTCACAGCCTGTAATCTAGTTCTGCTCACCAAAACATTCTAGCTGGCTTCAAACTGCCACAGTTTTATATAACTCTGTCCCACCAGATCAAGTCTGATTCATAGAATCACAGAATTGTCAGGGTTGGAAGGGACCTCAAGGATCAGCCAGTTCCAGCCCCCCTGCCCTGGTTGCCCACGATCAGGTTGCCCAGAGCCACATCCAGCCTGGCCTTAAAATCATCCAGGGATGAGACTTCCACCACCTGCCTAAGCAACCTGTTCCAGTGTCTCACCACCCTCATGGTGAAGAACTTCTCCTAATGTCTCATATAAATCTCCTCTCCTCTAGCTTGGATCCATTCCCCCCAGTCCTATCACTACCTGACACCCTAAAAAGTCCCTTTCTATGTGTACTTTTAGGCATGTCCCTTAACTGTTCTACATTTTTATTTCCCCTTCTTTACATACCTGTGTCTAATATCATAGAATCAACCAGGTTGGAAGAGACCTCCAAGATCATCCAGTCCCAACCTATCACCCAGCCCTGTCCACCTATCCTCCAGGAGTAAGTTCTGTCTATGTTCATGTATGCAGTCACAAAGAGAGTTTAGGCTGTTCAGCCTGGAGGAGTGAAGGCTCTACAGAGACCTTTTAGTGGCATTCCAAAACCTGAGAGGCCCTACAAGAAAGCTGAGGAGGGAGTTTTTACAAGGGTTTGCAGTGATAGGATGAGAGGGAATGGATTGAAGCTTGAGGGCAGATTTAGACTGGGGATGAGGAAGAAATTCTTGCCAGTGAGGGTGGGGAGATACTGGAACAGGATACTCAGAGGCGTTGTGGCTGTGTCCTCCCTGGAGGTGTTCAAGGCCAGGTTAGATGAGGTCATGAGCAGTCTAGTCGAGTGGAAGGTGTTCCTGCTCATGGTGGGGTGGTTGGAGCTAGGTGATCTCTGAGATCATTTCCAACCCAAACTATTCAATGATTCTCTGATTTCTCCACTGGAAATGCTCATAATTCCTGTTTGAAGCCATGAAAAAGACACCAAAACACCAACCCTCCCCTGCCACATGTATTTCTTTTTGTGCAGATTTAGAATAGAGTAGAACAGAATCAAGCAGGTTGGAAGAGACCTCCAAGATCATCCAGTCCAGCCTATCACCCAGCCCTATCCAGTCAACTAGACCATACATTTTGGCAGGAGTGTTTGCTTGTAGCTGCAATGCTTGAGCAAACCAGAACCTATTGTACACCTAAGATTTGGGTTTGGTCAAATCTTAGATTGGTAGAATCATTAAGGTTGGAAAAGACCTTTAAGAGCATCGAGTCCAGCCATAACCCATCCACCATGACCACTAACCTGTATCCTGCAGCACCACAACTGCAAGCTTCTTGAACACCTCCAAGGATGGCAGCTCCACCACCTCTCTGGGCAGCCTGTTCCAATGCCTCACCACTCTCTCAGTAAAGAAGGTTTATTTTTTCCCTAATGTCCCAATCAAACAAAATGGGAACAAAAAGACAGATGCATTTTTTTCCCCACAAGCAATTTTAAGCTGAGTATAATTTCTTTTAAAGATTCTTGAACTGCAGATGCCATTAGCTCTCCAAAATAAATCCACTACAGCAAGCTGAAGTTTATAGAGCTTTTTGAATCACTTCAGTAAGGTTTGGTTAGAAGAAGGTTAATGCCACTGCCAGCACTGTAATTACATATTGCTAGGAGGTCAGGGCAAACAATTAAAACCTCTAAAATGGTGGCTTGGGGGCTGAAGAGGTCATATTGAGCTACTTAGTCCTGCTAACATCAGTTCAGAGAATTGTATGCTAGATGATTGCTACAGTCTCAAGTTGTGCCAGGGGAGGTCTAGGCTGGATGTTAGGAGGAAGTTCTTGCCAGAGTGATTGGCAATGGAATGGGCTGCCCAGGGAGGTGGTGGAGTCACTGTGCCTGGAGGTGTTGAAGCAAAGCCTGGATGAGGCACTTAGTGCCATGGTCTGGTTGATTGGCCAGGGCTGGGTGCTAGGTTGGGCTGGATGAGCTTGGAGGTCTCTTCCAGTCTGGTTGTTCCTACACAAGTCATGCCCACAAAGAGCTGTGACCACATAGGTCTTGCCCATGAAGAGCTGTGACCACAGACACAGGTCATGCCCACGAAGACCTGTGACTGCAGACACAAGTCATGCCCATGAAGACCTGTGACTGCAGACACAAGTCATGCCCACGAAGACCTGTGACTGCAGACACAAGTCATGCCCACAAAAACCTGTGACTGCAGACACAAGTCATGCCCACGAAGAAATGTGACTGCAGACACAAGTCATGCCTCTGAAGTGCACCCAGAGAGAAACCCTTCAGAAAGGAGACCTTGGAATTGCCAGTAAATCACAAAGCTCACAGGCACTGCTTAACATGGTATGGAAACTTTCTCTTTATTGTTTTCCCCTGAGAATATTTAAAGTTAGAAGAGTGTTCTAGTTCATGTACTTCAGACTTGATTTATTTGACAGCTGGTGTCATCGTCATCATCATCATCATCAAATGTATCCAGTTAATTCAGTAGCTGTTATCTGTCTCTCCAGCTATTGTTTTATGGCATGTTTTACTGTCATGGTCCTACTAGTTGCATCATCTCTCTTGTAACAAAACATAGAGCCTCAAAGTCTTGATAAGGGAGATAGATTTTGGTTGTCTCCGCTCACTGTTTGGTTTTTGGCCTTTCTCTTATGTGGTGGATGTCAGCAGCTCTGCCCAGAACCTGGAAACATTGTGAGATCTCCTGCAGTAATCCTGCTGCTTTCAGGACAGGGAGAAGGTGCTATTGATTTAATTGCAGGTTTCATTATGGGGGATGATTAAAGGTAATCCAGCCTTGACTCATCCTGACACACCACATAAACTACAATAACTATGGCAGAACTCAACACTAAATGGAAAGCTTTCTCAACAGCATTCCTCTTGGAGTCAGTGTGGACTCTGCAGTCTGTGTTGTCTATTCCAACCTCTTTGCATCTGTGTGTCTATGGGTTTGGTTTTCTGCTACTGAGTTCAGAAGGAAAGAAAACCTTCATCCTTAGCACTCCTTTGATCATGATTTACCATTTCCAGAATCTTGTTTTCTTCTTCTTTACTGGAAGGGTCCCATAGCACTGGCACAGGCTCCCCAGAGAGGTTGGGGAGTCTCCTTCTCTGAAGGCTTTCAAGACCTGTCTGGATGTGTTGCTGAGCTAGATTGTATGGCCCTGCTCTGGCAGGGGAGCTGGACTGGATGATCTCTGGAGGTCCCTTCCAACTCCTAATATCCTGTGATGCTGTGAATAAGAAACATAGGAGAAATGTATTTCTTGTAAAGGAGAAAGTAATAAGCTGAGGGAGCTGGGGGTGTGCAGCCTGCAGAAGAGGAGGCTCAGGAGTGACCTCATTGCTGTCTACAACTACCTGAAGGGAGGCTGTAGCCAGGTGGGGTTGGGCTCTGCTGCCAGGCACCCAGCAACAGAAGAAGGGGACACAGCCTCAAGTTGTGCCAGGGGAGGTCTAGGCTGGAAGTTAGGAGGAAGTTGTTGGCAGAGTGATTGGCATTGGAATGGGCTGCCCAGGGAGGTGGTGGAGTCACCATCCCTGGAGGTGTTGAAGCCAAACCTGGCTGGGACACTTAGTGCCATGGTCTGGTTGCTTGGCCAGGGCTGGGTGCTAGGTTGGGCTGGCTGAGCTTGGAGGTCTCTTCAACCTGGTTTATTCTACGATTCTATGATATCATAACAGGTGATAGGATGAGAGGCAGTTGGCCTCAGCTTGAACCAGGGGAGGTTTAAATTGGATATTAGAAGGAAGCATCTTCACTGCAAGGGTACTCAAAGGCTGGAACATGCTCCCCTAGGAGGTATTTGATTCCCCCAGCCCTGGAGGTGCTTAAAGGAGGCAGAAATGTAGTGCGAGGGACATGGTTTAGCATCAGACTTGGCAGTTAGATAATAACTGTCCTTGATCTGAAAGGTCTTTTCTGACTGAAATGATTCTGTGATTTAGAGGAGTATTTGAGCTCTTCTGTCAAGATGTTTAGGCTGCTAATGTTAAAAAAAAAATCACCCTGCACAGACCAAAGGGATCTCAACTAAAAGAAGGGGGAGGGGGGATAAAGCAATCCAAAAAGCTCCTGAGCTCTGTGAGAGAGAAATTTAGAGCTGCTTCAGCTATGCTGTGAACTTCTCCCAGCCCTACTGGGAAAATGCTAAATAGCTGAGTCAAGCAACCCTTCCTGCTGCTCTCATGTGTTGGAAAGCTCTGGCCAAGATCCCACTGAGGTTGTCATGTCCTGTTGCTGTGACAAATGAATTATGCAAGTTCCTAGGGAATCTGTTCTTGTTCACCTTTTGCTGTTGCAAAATCACTCCTATTCTATTTGCATTTGGAGCTGCTTGAGCTTGCCTCTTCCTGACTTGCTTGCCTTCTCCTAAACTTGTTTTTCCTTTCTGCAGTGTGGTGTTTTAAGAACTCAACCTGTTTAGTTTTGAATGGTTTGGAGTGTTGGGGATTTTTGAAGAACATCAGAGGGCCAGTGGGATCCTGGGGTGCATTAAGAAGAGTGTGTCCAGCAGATCAAGGGAGGTTCTCCTCCCCACCCTTTTCTGCTTTAGTGAGATCTCATCTTGAGTACTACCTTCAGTTTTGGGCTCCCCAGGTTAAGAGGGTCAGGGATCTGCTGGAGAGAGTCCAGCGGAGGGCTATGAGGATGATGAGGGGACTGGAGCACTGTTTGATGAGGAGAGGCTGAGGGACCTGGGGCTGTTTAGTCTGGAGAAGAGAAGGATCTAATAAATACTCATAAATCTCTGAGGGCTGGAGGTCAGCTGAGGGACCTCAGGCTCTGCTCACTGCTGTCTGGGATAGGACAAGGAGCAATGGATGGAAGCTGCAGCACAGGAGGTTCCAGCTCAATACAAGGGGGAACTTCTTTACTGTAAGGGTCCCAGAGCACTGGCACAGGCTGCCCAGGGAAGTTGTGGAGTCTCCTTGTCTGGAGCCTTTCAAGGCCTGTCTGGATGTGTTGCTGTGTGACCTGAGCTGTATTGTATGGTCCTGCTCTGGTATGGGAATTGGAATGGATGATCTCTTTGGGTCCCTTCCAAACTGTGATCCTATAATCAGGTCTTTCTCTGCTGGGCAGCTTTCCAGCCACTCTTCCCCAAGCCTGGAGCATTGCAATGGGTTGTTGTGACTTGGTACTTCATAGAACCATAGAACTGTCTGAACTTCTCTTGATGCAGCCCAGGATCTAGTTGCATGCTGGGCTGCAAGAGCACACTGGTGGCTTATGTCGAGCTCCTCATCCACCAGCACCCCCAAGTCCCTCTCAGGGCTGCTCACAAGGTAGTCACTGCCCAGCCTATATCAGTGCTTGAGATTGCCCCGACCCAGATGCAGGACCTTGCACTTGATCTTGCTGAACCTCATGAGGTCGGCTTGTGCCCACCTCTCCAGCCTGTCAGCCACACCACACAGCTTGGTGTCATCAGCAGACTTGCTGAGGGTGCCTCAATGCCTCTGTCCATGGCGCTGATGAAGACGTTAAATAAGACCATGCCAGAGGAGGGTTAGGTTGGACATCAAGAACAGTTTTATTCCTCAAGGAGTGTCCAGGCATTGGAACAGGCTGCCCAGGGAGGTGGTGGAGTCACTGTCCATGGAAGTGTTACAGGAATACATGGGCATGACACTCTGGGATGTGGTTTAATGGCCGTGGTGGCATTTGGTTGGACTTGATGATCCTCACCAACCAAAACAATTCTGTGGTTCCATTCTGGTTTTTTTCTAGATATATTTTTGGAGCCATTTTCTCATCCCTGAACTTTTCTGGTTTTTTGAAGATTGATGCTATCACCTGGACAGGTGGAAGGGAGCACTTTTGACCAGCAACTGTTGGAAGGGAGCATTTTTGACCAATGACTGTTGGAAGGGAGCATTTTTGACCAGCAACTGTTGGAAGGGAGCATTTTTGACCAATGACTGTTGGAAGGGAGCATTTTTGACCAGTGACTGTTGGAAGGGAGCATTTTTGACCAGGGGCTGTTGGAAGGGAGCATTTTTGACCAGAGGCTGTTGGAAGGGAGCATTTTTTACCAGGGGCTGTTGGAAGGGAGCTTTTTTGACCAGTTACTGTTGGAAGGGAGCATTTTTGACCAGGGGCTGTTGGAAGGGAGCATTTTTGACCAGAGGCTGTTGGAAGGGAGCATTTTTGACCAGAGGCTGTTGGAAGGGAGCATTTTTGACCAGCAACTGTTGGAAGGGAGCATTTTTGACCAGCGACTGTTCTGTTGACGTGTATCTAAAACAAGCCTGGACCACAAACTCTCTTCTAACAAAGCACACCACCTTTGCCAGAAGGCTTAAAGGGTAGCTTGGGTGCTTGGCTCCACTAATGCAGTAAAATCACAGCTGACATCTGTTTAATACAACTCCACCAAGCTTAAAAGTGAAGGGCAAGCCTGAGGATTCAAGCTGATGGAAACCTGCTGCCGATGCAGCGTGTGTGCTCGCGTAGTTTGTTAATCTTGTCAGTTGTTATTACCTTTTTATCTGGATCCTGTTAACTTGGGTTTTGTGTGTAACTGGTGGACAAGGTCCCCTTTTGTTTGCTTTGTTCAGATAGGAGAAGTCTGTTGGCCTGAGCATTCAAAGGCATTAAGTCAGTAGCATCATGGAAATTTGGCTGTGTTTTGAGCACTTGAGTAGCTATAAAAATTAGGCTTCTCTTTTTTTAACAGGCTATTGTTCCACAATCTATCTCATCTCTCTTGCTGGCCTTTTTCTTTGGTTTGCTTTTTATAACTTCCAAGTCATTGAAAGCTACTTTGCTTTTGTATTCCAAAGCTACTTTGCTTAGTTGGTGGGATTTGAGTTCAACGTTGCGTGCCCACTAGACATGCCAACAGTAGGATGAAGAAAGACAATCCAAACAGATGAGGCCTTTACATGTCTGGGAGCATCACTCTGTGACAGACTTCATTTAGCTGTATTTTCTTAGAGCAAACTCTATGCTCATGCAACATAGAACAACCTGAGCTGAGGTCAACAGAATGAACTACTGCAGAGGGGCTTGGATGAGATGACCATCAGCAGTCCCTTCCAACCCAGACCCATCTATAGTTCTATGATTCTAGGTTTAACTACACCAAGTGCCAGGTCCTGCACTTCACTCACAACAACCCCAAGCAACACTAAAGGCTTGGGGAAGTTCTGGAGCCCAAAATGTGACAAGGACATGGAACTGTTGCAGCAAGTCCAGGGGAGACCACCAAGATGCTCAGAGGGCTACAGCAGCTCTGCTATGAGGACAGGCTGAGAGAGTTGGGGCTCTGCAGCCTGGAGAAGAGAAGGCTTCCAGGAGACCTTGGAGTGGCCTTCCAGTATCTGGAGGGGGCTACAGGAGGGCTGGGGAGGGACTATTGACAAGGTCTTGTAATGAGAGGATGAGGAGGAATGGGTTTAAAGTGGTAGAGGGGAGATTGAAACTGGATGTTAGGAAGAAGTTGTTGCCAGAGAGTGATTGGCATTGGAATGGGCTGCCCAGAGAGATGGTGGAGTCACTGTCCCTGGAGGTGTTGAAGCAAAGACTGGCTGAGGCACTTAGTGCCATGGTCTGGTTGATTGGGTAGGGCTGGACTGGATGATCTTGGTTGGATAGATTGGCCTGGATGGATAGGGCTGGGCTGGATGATCTTAAGATCTCTTCCAAGCTGGTTGATTCTGTGATTCTCTGATATTCATGCTGAATATCTTTACAGTCGTCTCTCTGTGAGTCCTCCACTCTCATCTTGTTACTTTGGAGACCAAAGTCATGCCTTCACCTCTCACTATCAAAAACATTCTTTGCTTGTGCAGTGTCTGAGATTTGATAACCACTTGCAATACTTGAAGGCAATCACAGTTGCTTGGGGGGTTGTTGCTGCTCTGCATTCTGCAAGAAGCAGCTTAGTAGTGATTTTCTGATTTACTGAACTACTTTTTATGTATTTTTAAGTGGATCTCTCATATTTTGTGCCAGTAATCCACGTTGTTCATTACTACCACTGCTGCCCTATGGAATGTGCTACCTTTAGTTTCCCTCAATTTGTTTTCATATAAGAATCATAGAATGGCTGAAAGAGACTTTAGAGATTATCCCTCCAGTCTGCCTGCCATGAGCAGGGACATCTCTCAACTAACCCAGGTTACTGAAGGCCCCATCCAACCTAACCTTGAACATCTTCAGGGAGGGAGCATCCACAACCACTCTGGACAATCCATTCCAGAATCTTGCCATCCTCATAGTTAAGAATTTCTTCCTAAGATCCAATCTAAACCTATTTTCCTTCAATTTAAATCCAAGCTGGGAGGCTTGGCTGATACAGCTGCAGGCTGTGTGGCCATCCAGAGAGACCTGGGCAGACTGAGGATGGGCACAGAGGAGCCAGATGAGGTTCAACAAGGACAAGTGCAGAGTGCTGCATCTGGGGAGGAACAACAGACTGCAGCAGTACAGGCTGGGAGGTGATCTGCTGGAGAGCAGCCCTGTGGAGAGGGACCTGGGGGTCCTGGTGGCTAACAAGTTACCCATGGCACAGCAATGTGCCCTTGTGGCCAAGAAGGCCAATGGGATCCTGGGGTGTATTAGCAGGAGTGTGTCCAGCAGATCAAGGGAGGTTCTCCTCCCCCTCTACTCTGCCCTGCTGAGACCTCATCTTGAACACTGTGTTCAGTTTTGGGCTCCCCAGTTGAAGAGGGACAGGGATCTGCTAGAGAGGGTCCAGCAGAGAGCTATGAGGATGATGAGGGGACTGGAGGGCATGCCTGATGAGGAGAGGCTGAGGGACCTGGGGTTGCTTAGTCTGGAGAAGACTGAGAGGGCATTTGATCAATGTTTATAAGTATCTGAAGGCTGCCAGGAGCAGGGGGACAGGCTCTGCTCACTGCTGCCTGGGATAGGACAAGGAGCAATGGGTGTAAGTTGCAGCAAAAGAAGTTCTGCCTCAACACAAAGGGGAACTTCTTTACTGTAAGGGTCCCAGAGCCCTGGCACAGGCTGCCCAGGGAGGTTGTGGAGTCTCCTTCTCTGCAGCCTTTCAAGGTCTATCTGGATGTGTTCCTCTGTGGTCTGTGTTAGATAGGATTGTCCTGCTCTGGCAGGGGGGTTGGACTGGATGATCTTCTTGGGTCCCTTCCAACCTCTAACATCCTGTGATGCTGTGATTTCCCCTGTCCTGTCCATGGACACTCTTGTACAAAGTTCCTCTGCAGCCTTCTTGTAGGTTCCCTTCAGGTATTGGGAAGCAGTTATAAGGTCCCTCTGGAGTCTTCTCCAGGCTGAACAATCCCAGCTCCCTCAACTTATCCTCACAGCAGAGGTGTTCCAACCCCTGGATCATCTTTGTGTCTGCCCTCTAGACTTGTTCCAACAGATCTATGTCCCTCCTACAGTGAGGACACCAGACTTGGATGCAGTATTCGAGATGGGGTCTCACAAGAGCAGGAGTAAAGGGGCAGAGTCACCTCTCTTGATTTCAAGGAAAGGAAAGAAGAGAATGGCCTGCAGACTTTCTGGGGGCTGGGTTGTCAAGGTTTTTAAAGTGAAAAATGAAGTCCTGCTTTTTCACAACCCACACAGAGGCTCTGTAAACACCCTGCTACTGCCTGCGCTCCTCCTCCAGCTTTGCAGCATCTCCTGTTTCCTTACTTGGAGCTCCAAGCAGGGTGACACTCAGGTCTGGCAAGTTAGTCCCTCACCCACACTGTTAATAACTTGGACAGAAGCCTGGAGAAAACATGGATTTGATGTCCTGAAATATTTTGGGATTGGTTCTTAATGTCATATCCAGGTCTGCGATGCTCCATCCAAGACCATGGGGCCTGCAAGTGAAGCTCTTCCAGACACAGGCAAGGAACCAAAGATTGCTGTCTAGAGTCTGGTTCCTTGTCTTTGATTTAATAGCATAAAATGGCTTTTTTGTTTAGCAATGGGAAGACATTTGGAGCTGTACAGATCATTTCAATCACTCTCCCCTGCAATCGCAGGCTCATAGTTTTAACAACTCCTGATCTAGTTGAGGATGTCCCTGCTGAGCAAATGACCTTTGGAGGTCCTTTCCAATCCAGACCTATGAAATACATCACTACTTACATATATTACACATTATTTACTCTGTTGTGTAAGCAAACCCTCTCATTGAACTCCAGACCATATTATCTTTCATAAAACCACATTTTAAATTACTTAAATCTGTTGCAGGGCAAAAAAAAAACCCAAACTATTATCACATGAGGGGCAATGACCTCAAACTAGAGAAGAGCAGATTCAGGTTGGATGTTAGGAACAAGTTCTGCATCATGAGGGTGGTGGAGCAGTGGAACAGATTGCCTGGGAAGGTAGCTGGGACCTTATCCCTGGAGGTATTCAAAGTGAGGCTCAACAGGGCTCTGGGCAGCCTGATCTAGTTGAGGATGTCCCTGCTGACAGCAGAAGGGGTTGGACTGAAGGGAGGCTGTAGCCAGGTGGGGTTGGGCTCTTCTGCCAGGCAGGCAGCAATAGAACAAGGGGACACAGTCTCAAGTTGTACCAAGGGAGGTCTAGGCTGGATGTTAGGAGGAAGTTGTTGGCAGAGAGAGTGATTGGCATTGGAATGGGCTGCCCAGGGAGGTGGTGGAGTCACTGTCCCTGGAGGTGTTGAAGCCAAGCCTGGCTGGGGCACTTATTGCCATGGTCTGGTTGATTGGCCAGGGCTGGGTGCTAGGTTGGACTGGATGATGTTGGAGGTCTCTTCCAACCTGGTCTATTCTATTCTTTTCCTTCTCATTCTATTCCAGTCCATTCCGTTCTGTTCTGTTCTACTGAAATACCTCACTCTGGAATGGACTCCTAAAAGGAGGTGTTCAAATGCCCATCCTGGAGGTGTTTAAAAGACACAGAGATGTGGTGCTGAGGGACAAGGTTTAGCCCCAGCCCTGGCAGAACTAGCAAATGGTTGAACTCAATGATCTTAAAAGTCTTTTCCATCACACTTGTAGTTATGATTCTGTTTTGGGAGTCCACTAATGCCACAGACTCTGACTGATACTCAGGATAAACCCTGAGCTTTGCTTATCACAGCATTTCTTGAGCTCCCATCCCACTGAAGTTTTCATGCTTTTTTTTAATAGCATTTATTAAGGACTTTCTTTTCTTTCTTTCTTTCTTTCTTTCTTTCTTTCTTTCTTTCTTTCTTTCTTTCTTTCTT
>WAAF01009996.1:69208-101802 GCA_013400475.1 Tricholaema leucomelas | reverse complement strand
TCTTTCTCTCTTTCTCTCTTTCTCTCTTTCTCTCTTTCTCTCTTTCTCTCTTTCTCTCTTTCTCTCTTTCTCTCTTTCTCTCTTTCTCTCTTTCTCTCTTTCTCTCTTTCTCTCTTTCCCTTAGCTCTCCAAAGGATTTCCATGTTGCTGTGGTGCCAGAGATAAACCCCATGACTCTTTTGTGACATATCTGCTTTGAGGAATTTATTCTGGCTGCTGTATTGCAAATTGTATTCTTCTGCCTTAAAAACAACAGCCACAACCACCCTCCCTGATTAAGTCAGCAGGAGGTTTTTGTGGACACTCATGAGCTAGTTTTGATGCAGTCAGCCTGAGTAATGATAGTAGTGTAATTGTGCCAGGCTGGAGCCCAAGTATGAGCTGCTCAGCCTGTCTGGAAAGCTGGGTGAGTAATGGGGCAGCTAGCCTGAGCTAACCTCTACACTGCTTTGGCTGCACTTTGTCAGAGCTTGGGCTGGCTTCTTTAAAGCTGACCTTGGCAGGCTGATGTATGCTACAGCCTCACTTTGTATGCACTCCTTTAAATGCCTTTGCTATGGCTTGCTGCAATGGAGACCTCTTCCTCAAAGGGCAGATTTGCTAACCCAGAAAGAAAAAAGGGGCTCAGTTCCTTTCAGGCAATCTTAACCTTATTAAAGCTGACAGCAAAACTCTTTTTCATGCCAGCAGGGGTGGGGTGCCACACACCCAATGTGCAGCTCATCTTCCTGTGTCTCTTAAGGTTCTTCTGACCCTCTACTCTGCCCTGGTGAGGCTGCATCTGGAAGGTTGTGCCCAGTTCTTGGCCACTCAGTTCTGGAGGGAACTTAGAACTGCTTGAGAGAGTCCGGCACAGAGCCACAAAGGTGCTGAAGGGAAAGGAACAGCTCTGTTAGGAGGAGAGCCTGAGGGAGCTGGAGCTGCTTAGCATGGAGAGGAGGAGCCTGAGAGGTGACCTTATTAGTGGTTATAAAGATGTGCAGGGTGAGTGCCAGGGGGCTGGAGCCAGGCTCTGCTGGGTGATGCCCAATGCCAGGATGAGGGGCAATGGGGGGAACCTGAGGCATAAGAAGTTCCATGGAAACATGAGGAGGATTTTTTTCCCTGTTCCACCTCAACGTGAGGAGAAAGTTCTTCACTGTGAGAGTGCTGGAGCCTGTGAACAGGCTGCCCAGGGGGGTGTGGAGACTCCCTCTCTGGAGATATTCAAACTGCACCTGGATGTGTTGCTGTGTGATCTGCTCTGGGTGATCCTGCTCTGGCAGGGGGGTTGGACTGGATGAGCTTTGGAGGTCCCTTCCAGCCCCTGACACTCTGTGATCCTGTGATCCAGTATAATGCTCCTAGGAAAGCTTCACATGAGCCCTCCCCATATGGCAGTGGCAATCAGGAGAGGATCTGCTTATGTTCAGCCTTTGCTCCCTAAACCAGCAGGACTGAAAAGATTGTGTTTTATGGCTGTGTGGCTTGCCCTGGGCGGTCCTGCTTTACCAGGAGGGCTGGACTTGATGATCTCTGGAGGTGGCTTCCAACCCCTACCATCCTATGATGCTATAGCCTTGTGCCCAATAAGCAGTGAACTCAGACAGATGAATTTGCACAAGCCTGACAGGTTGGCTATTTCTTCTGATGTTTTTCAGATGAGAAAGACAATGAGATAAAAAGGTGAGCTTCTGTCTGACAAGCTCAAAGTCATAGCACACAATCAGAGCATGTTAGGGGGTGGAAGGGACCTCTAGACATCATCAAGTCCAGTCCATCCACCCTGCCAAAGCAAGGTAGGCCAAGCAGGAATGCATACAGGACATGTTTTGAAAGTCTCCAGAGAAGGAGACTCCACAGCCTCTCTGGGCAGCCTGCTCCAGGCTCCAGCACTCTCACAGTGAAGAACTTTCTCCTCACCTTGAGGTGGAACTAGCTTGTACATGTTGTTCTTCATCCTATCACTGGGCACCACCAAAAAGAGCCTGGCACCTTCATCCTGACATCTCCTTCTCTCTGGTGACTTTCAACCCCCACCTGGATGCATTCCTGAACAGACTGTCCTAGGAGATCCTGCCTTGGCAAGGGGTTTGAGATCTCTGAAGGTCCCTTCCAACCTCTAAGATTCTGTGATTCTGTGACACACACCCCTTAGATATTTATAGACATTGGTCATATTCCCTCTCAGCCTTCTCTTCTTTAGGCTAGATGATGGAAAGAAGTTCAACATAGAAAGAGTGAATGCCTGTTAGAATGGGCTGCCCAGGGAGGTGTTGGAGTCACTGTCCCTGGAGGTGTTTAAGAGAAGACTGGATGAGGCACTTAGAGCCATGGGTTAGTTAATTAGAAGCTGTTAAGTGATAGGTTGGACNTTCTGTTGCTGGTTGCCTGGCAGAAGAGCCCAACCCCACCTGGCTACAGCCTCCCTTCAGGGAGCTGCAGACAGCAATGAGCTCTGCCCTGAGCCTCCTCTTCTGCAGGCTGCACACCCCCAGCTCCCTCAGCCTCTCCTCACAGGGCTGTGCTCCAGGCCCCTCCCCAGCCTTGCTGCTCTTCTCTGGGCACCTTCCAGCACCTCAACATCTCTCTTGAATCTCCTAACATTCAGCCTAGACCTCCCCTGGCACAGCTTGAGACTGTGTCCCTTTGTTCTGTTGCTGGGTGCCTGGTCAAGTCTGTGATTCTCCAGACAAAACAGCTCTAGTTCTATCAATCTTTCTTCAGATGAAAGATGTTCAAGTCCTTTAGTCATCCTCACAGCTTTCAGTTGGACTCTCTCCAGCAGATCTCTCTTGAACTGGACTATCTTGATCCCCACGTTCAAGGGCTTGGTGCGCACTACGCCTGCAGGGCACTTGCTGCGGTCAGGAGTGACCACATCCAGTGGGTGCTCACTTGCAGCCCCAGGACTGATGGTTTGTTTATCCAAGTGCTGCAGATCCCTCTGGTTCTCAGTTTTCCTTTTGCAGTAGCTTTTGCTCCTGCTAAACAAATGTGGTTACCAAAATGTGGTAACTCTACAGATGAGGGAGAGAGAAAGAGAGAGAGAGAGAGAGAATAAAAAAGCCTTTGGTGATACTGATGCAAAATATGCAAACAACTTTGGCTAAACATAGCTTTAGCAGGGTTTAGTTATATAAATGTCAACTGGAAATGGAATGTTATGGAAACATTTCTTTTATCTTTATGGGCTCTCCCAGCTGCAGAGTTTTCTGGAGCACAGTTTACATTGGTGCTGTTGTTTGAATTCATCACATACATCCAACATGCACAGCAGAATGGTTTTAAAAGCAAGCTGTTGGTGTTCCTAGTGGTGGTGACCTACTGTCCAGCTTCAGCCTCCTCTGGTGTGGAAGACAAGTTTGTGGTGACTCCAGAGAGGCCAGGAGCCACTGGAGCTGGGAGCAGCACTTGGATTTTTCCAGCTTAATGAGCTTGAAGGTTTTTAGACCTCTGTGTTGTCACAGAATCAGCCAGGTTGGAAGAGACCTCCAAGCTCATCCAGTCCAACCTAGCACCCAGCCCTAGCCAAGCAACCAGACCATGGCACTAAGTGCCTCATCCAGGCTTGGCTTCAACACCTCCAGGGATGGCAACTCCACCACCTCCCTGGGCAGCCCATTCCAATGCCAATCACTCTCTCTGCCAATAACTTCCTCCTAACATCCAGCCTAGACCTCCCTTGGTACAACTTGAGACTCTCTCCTTGTTCTGTTGCTGTTTGCCTGTCAGCAGAGCCCAACCCCACCTGGCTCCAGCCTCCCTGCAGGTAGCTGCAGACAGCAATGAGCTCTGCCCTGAGCCTCCTGTTCCGCAGGCTGCACACCCCCAGCTCCCTCAGCCTCTCCTCACAGGGCTGTGCTCCAGGCCCCTCCCCAGCCTTGCTGCCCTTCTCTGGACACCTTCCACCACCCCAACATCTCTCTTGAATTGAGGAGCCCAGAACTGGACACAGCACTCAGGGTATGTCCTGAGCAGTGCTGAGTACAGGGGCAGAAGCACTGCCCTAGAAGCTCTGTATCGTTATTAGTGAGAGCTCACCTGTTCTGGAGCCCCTGGGACAGGAGGGACATGGATGTGCTGGAAGGTGTCCGGAGAAGGGCGATGAGGGTGAGCAGAGGGCTGGAACTGCTCTGCTGCAAGGAGAGACTAAGGGAGTAGGGACTGTTCAGTCTGGAGAGGAGAAGGCTCCCAGGTGACCTTATTGTCACCTTTCAGTACCTTAAGGGGGCCTACAAGAAAGCTGGGGAGGGACTTTTTAGGCTGTCAGGTAATGATAGGACTGGGGGGAATAGAACAAAGCTGGAAAACATCCAGGCAGGGCAAGAAAGTCTCCAGAGAAGGAGACTCCACCACATCTCTTGGCAGCCTGTGCCAGTGCTCTGGGACCCTTACAGGAAAGAAGTTCTTCATGTTGAGGTGGAAGTTCTGTGCTGCTTCCATCTATTTGTCTTTTCCAAGCAGACAATTCTCTGATTCTTGATTCTGTTCTCTCCTCTTGGATATTTTGTGATGCCACAGCAGCTTAGCCTTCCTTTTTCTCCACGTGTCTGATTTTAGGCTACCTCATAACTGGGACAATAAGAAAAATGACCATTTTCAAAGTGAGTTGTATTGTCCCCCCCCAACTCCTCTCATCAGGCAGGTTGTAAATATATTTCAAGACAGTAGTGTCACTTTATGTCACAACAGTGTGGTATTATCCCTGTGGTGCAAAGTGTAACTATTAGGAGGAAGTTGTTGGCAGAGAGAGTGATTGGCACTGGAATGGGCTGTCCAGGGAGGTGGTGGAGTCTCTGTGCCTGGAGGTGTTGAAGCAAAGCCTGGGTGAGGCACTTAGTGCCATGGTCTGGCTGACTGGACAGGGCTGGGTGCTAGGTTGGACTGGGTGAGCGTGGAGGTCTCTTCCAACCTGGCTGATTCTATGATTCTATTAGGTAGTGTACATACAGTTAAAGCATTGGCATAGCTCAGCCTCATAGTGTGAGGATCATAGGGAACTGGTGGAGAAAATCCAGTGGAGAGCCACAAGGATGATTGGGGGACTTGAACATCTCCTCTACAAAGAGAGGCTGAGAGCCCTGGGGCTGTTTAATCTGGAGAAGAGAAAGTTGGGAGGAGATCTGATCAGTCTGTAGAAATATCTGTGGGATGAGTGTGAAGGGAGACAGTGGAGTTGCTGACCCTGGAGGTGTTCAAGACTGGCTGGGGCACTTAGTGCCATGGTCTGGTTGATTGGCCAGGGCTGGCTGCTAGGTTGGATTGGATGAGGTTGGAGGTCTCTTCCAACCTGACTGATTCTATGATTCTATGAAGTGGCTGAGGCCAATCTCTTTGTGGTGGTCAGCAGCAATAAGACAAGGAGCAACAGCTACAAACTGGAACATAGAAGGTTTCAGCTCAACGTGAGGAGAAACTTCTTTACAGCGAGGGTGACAGAGCCCTGGAGCAGGCTGCTCAGAGAGGTTGAGACTTTCAAACCTGACCTGGATGCATTCGTGTCTGACCTACCCTAGGGGATCCTGCTTTTGGCAAGGGGGTTGGACTCAGTGATCTCTGGAGGTCCCTTCCAACTTCTAAGGCTCTGTGAGACTGTAAACTGTCTGCAGCCAACACATCCAGTCATGAAGCTACTGAAGCAGGCAGCCAAAGGTTATTCCAGAGACATCAGCCCAGTGTGAGTCACCAAAAAACTCAGACACCAGCATTCATTAATGCTGCCAGCCTGCTTGGCATGACATGGGCTGGGTTCAGTGGTCATTGGATTAGAACTTGGAAATTAGAGCTCAGTTCTGTCTGTATCTTCCCTGGTTGCTGAAAAAATACTTACTCTGTACTAGAATGTGATAAAAAGCCAAGGGGAAAGCAGAGCAGATGAGCAGGAATGGTGATTAACTGCTTCTCAGACATGGCATCAGGGCAGCTGTGAAGGAGTAAGCTCAGACAAACAGATTAAAAGATACATCTTCATAAAGTTCATACTTAAACTTTATGAATCATTCAAGGGTTGGCTTGGTGTGCTAAAAATACACATTGCCTCTGGTTAGGCAACCTGATAGCAGCAGAGTCAGACCAGCTCCACAACCCTGAGGTTCAGGAAGCCCTTGAGTTCAGTGAGGGACCAGCTTGCCATCCCTTTGTCTGGCATCTCCTCGGCATCCCCTGCCAGCCACTGCTGTATGGGCTGGGTAGGCTTTGGTCTGGTCCTCTGTGGTCATCTGGACAGTGAATGGGCAAGCATTTAATAGCAAAGTCTGTTCCATGACAAAACAGATGTGCTTGGACCTTTGTTCTAAAGTGACTCTCTTCTTCTTGTTTTGGCTGGTTGGTTTGTTTGTTTGTTTATGGGGGTTTGGTTTGGTTGGGTTGCTTTGGGTTTGGGTTTCTTTTAATGTTCCAAACAATGAAACTATTTAAAGGAACTTTTAGGTGCTTCATTTAACTGTAGCTGATGCACATGCAACCAGCCAGAGGCTTCCTGAGGCAAGAGGAAAGAGCAAAACCAAAAAGGGAGGGTGCAGATGGGAGCTGCACCTGATCAGACTGCAGCAGTCAGTCTGCCTTCAGCCTCTGCACATGTTTTCTATCTAGAAAGATGTTTCAGGGTTGTTTTTTGTTTCCTGCTTGTGCAAGATGGCATTTTCCAGAAGCTTGGATGATTCTGTCACACATCCTCAGCAAAGCTGTTAGAATCATAGAATCAGCCAGACTGGAAGAGACCTCCAAGCTCATCCAGTCCAACCTAGCACCCAGCCCTGGCCAATCAACCAGACCATGGCACTAAGTGCCCCAGCCAGGCTTGGCTTCAACACCTCTAGGCATGGTGACTCCACCACCTCCCTGGGCAGCCCATTCCAATGCCAATCACTCTCTCTGACAACAACTTCCTCCTAGCATCCAGCCTAGACCTGCCCTGGCACAGCTTGAGGCTGTGTCCCCTTCTTCTGTTGCTGCTTGCCTGGCAGCAGAGCCCAACCCCACCTGGCTACAGCCTCCCTTCAGGTAGCTGCAGACAGCAATGAGCTCTGCCCTGAGCCTCCTCTTCTGCAGGCTGCACACCCCCAGCTCCCTCAGCCTCTCCTCACAGGGCTGTGCTCCAGGCCTTTCACCAGCTTCATCACCCTAAAAGAAGTCAAACTCAGGCATAAATACTTCAGCTGAGCAGGACAGTTGGGAGGTTTTTTTCTTTTTGCTCATGATAAAAAAGCGACCAAATACTTTTGGTTCCCTTCTTCCCTTTTCCTCTGAAGCAAAGAGCTGTGACAAATAAAGACAGACCATTAGATGCATGGAAGGCATATGTCTGAAATAGTAGCAAGAGAGTTAGCTCACATAGAATCCGGAGGCAAATTAGGGCTCCCCAAGCACATCAGCTGCTCAGCCTCACAAGTGCTCCAGAGGCAAACCAGGGCTCCCCAAGTACATCAGCTCCTCAGCCTCACAAGTGCTCCAGAAGCAAACCAGGGCTCCCCAGGTACGTCAGCTTCTCAGCCTCACAAGTGCTCCAGAAGCAAACCAGGGCTCCCCAGGTACATCAGCTCCTCAGCCTCACAAGTGCTCCAGAAGCAAACCAGGGCTGTCCAAGCACATCAGCTCCTCAACCCCCCAAGTGCTCCAGAAGCAAACCAGGGCTGTCCAAGTACATCAGCTCCTCAGACAGCCTCACAATGCTCCAGAAGCAAACTAGGGCTGTCCAAGTACATCAGCTCCTCAAATCACTACTCAGGGCTCCTTGCAAATAGCAGCTAATAGCTGGAAAATCCTTCAGTGCTGGGCAAAAGATGATCCTTTATATAATCAAGACATCATTAAGGTGCATCCTGTTTTTTACTTCCCTTGGCCCAGGTTGGGTGGGACTGGTTTACATTTGCAGTAGTACAAAAAGGAAACCCTCTGACAAACTAAGCATAAGGGAAAACTTTTTTCCCTGTGGAGATGATAGAGAACTGGAAGAGGTTGCCCAGAAATGTTATGGAGTCTCTTTCTCTGGAGACATTCAACACCCACCTGGATGCATTCCTGTGTGGCCTGCCCTGGGTGATGCTGCTCTGGATGATCTTTTGAGGTCCCTTCCAGACCCTAATGTTCTGTGGTTGTGTGAGTATGAATAAATGAGTGGAGCTATGTAGAAAGTAAGCCATACCTATCATTATAGTAAAGCCAGTGGTGTGGCTTTGCTTTTGTCTGGGTTGCAGGGAAAATAAAAGCTGAGTGCCAAGAATAACAATGCAGATAATGAGGATACTGCAGGGAGCTGTGAGGTCGAAAGGCCTTGGTGTGTGTGACCTCAGTCCTTCAGTGTTAGAATCACAGATCTTCAGCCCAAAGGTCTAAGCTAAGTGAGGCTATAGGAGTAGGGAGGTGCCAGCTAGAAAAGATTAGCAGCAGGAGGAGAAGGATGCAGAGCAGCTGCAGAGAAGGGAGATGAGGCTGGTAAGAGGTCTGGCAAACATGACCTGTGAGGGGCAGCTGAGGAAACTGAGGTTGTTTAGTCTGGAGAAGAGGAGGCTGAGAGGGGATCTTATTGCCCTCTACAGCTACCTAAAAGGAGGTTGTAGTGAGGCTGGAGCTGGTCTCTTCTCACCAATTACTAATGGTAGGACAAGAGGAAATAGCCTCAAGTTGCGTCAGGGGAGGTTTAGGTTGGCTGTTGGGAGGAAATTCTTTCCTGAGCAGGTGGTCAGGCACTGGCACAGGCTGCCCAGGGAGGTGGTGGAGTCACCATGCCTGGAGGTGTTTAAAAGGAGAGTGGATATGGAGCCTGAGGCTGTGGTCTGGTGATGAAGGATGCTGGGATGCAGGTTGGACTGGATGATCCTGCTGGTCCTTTCCAACCACAGTGATTCCTAGTGATGAGATGTGCTGAGGGATTTGGGTTAGTCAAGGACTTGTCAGTGTGAAACTAATGCTTGGACTTGATGAGCCTGAAGGCCTTTTCCAAGCCAAGAAATTCTGTGTGATGCAGACCAGCTCATCATCCCAGTCCATCAAGATCACTGGTTCTTAAGCTAGTATGATCAAGGATGAGCAGAGGGCTGGAGCTGCTCTGCCATGAGGAGAGACTGAGGGAGTTGGGGCTGTTCAGTCTGGAGAGGAGAAGGCTCCCAGTGACCTTCTTGTCACCTTTCAGTAATTGAAGTGGGCTACAAGAAAGCTGGGAAGAGACTTTTTAGGCTGTCAGGTAGTGATAGGGCTGAGGGGAATGAATCCAAGATAGAAATGAGTAAATTCAGACTGGATGTTAGGAAGAAGTCATTCAGTATGAGGGTGGTGAGAGCCTGGAAGGGGTTGCTCAAGGAGGTGGTGGAAGCCTCCTCTCTGGAGGTGTTTAAGGTGAGGCTGGACGAGGCTCTGGCCAGCCTGATCTAGTGTGAGGTGTCCCTGCCCATGGCAGCGGGGCTGGAACTGGCTGATCCTTGTGGTCCCTTCCAACCTTGACTGATTCTATGATTCTACAATTCTGTAATTCTATGATTCCAGTAGATTGAGTGATGCTGTCTGGTGATCAACAGGAGGAAGAACTTCTTTACTGTAGGGGTCACAGAACGCTGGAACAAGAGGTTATGGAGTCTCCTTCTCAGGAGACTTTCCAGCCCTGTCTGGATGTGTTCCTGTGTGACCTGCACTAGATTGTGTGGTCCTGCTCTGGCAGGGGGGTTGGACTCGAGGATCTATGGAGGTCCCTTCCAACCCCTGATATCCTGTGATCAGGAAAACAAAAAAGGAGACTTGGGGCTTATATTTTGAGGAGTAACATAATGTGATGCTCAGTGTTTCTTACCTCAGAATTGCAACTTGATATTAGGGAAACCAAAGCAGTTTAAACCATCCAAGCAGTTAGGTATTGTAAGGCCATGGAGCCACCTTCGCAGCGATATTCACCACTCGACTGCACACAGCCCCGAGCAAGCTGATGTAATTGATCTGGATTTCAGCAGGGGGGGTAGACAAGAAAGCTGCTGGAGATCCCTTCCAGCTAGCATGGTACTGTGGTTTTCATGAATTCCCTTTGTAAAAGAGGCCAATGTACCTTTAGTTTTGTTGGAGAGGAATGTGATGAGTTGAGCAGACATCTCCTTGGTTATTTGTTTGCCTCTGATTGTCTGAGCTTGGTGATGCTCTGGGCATACTGCAGAACTATTTATCTCATAGAGTTTGATAGGAAGGGTTGGACTAGATGGTCTTGTTAAGATGGAAAGGGTTCCTGTTGCTTTGATGCAGTGGTTGATTGGGTTAGTTTTTCATCTGTGTGCTCTCACATGCCTGGATGGAGACTGTTACCTGATTTTTTTCCAGTTAAATCAGGCTGCCCAGTTCTGCTCAGCATTTCTTCTTTAAATCTACATGGATAAATGTTCATAACAGGCCAAAAAAAAACCACATGAGGAGAAAAAAGGCTCAGCTAGCAGAGCTTTATTTTTCCACAGATAAATAGATGCAACTTTTTTGGCTCACCCTGAACCCACTCTTTTGCTTGTCAGGTTTGCTGAGCAATTAGGAGCCAGGCAGACATGTATCTCTGCTGGAAGGAGAAAAACACTGCTCTCCCTGCAAGGAGGGGCAGGCAGCTGCTGTATCTCAACTGAGAACGAGTCCTGACTCTGCAACTGCTCTGTTCAGGTCCTAGGCATAGCTTAAATCACTCCTAGCTTAGGAAGGATCAATTCTCAACTCTCACAAGCTTCTCAGGTAGACTCAAACTAACACTGTAATGACTTTAGACAATTTAGACTCTCAGAGACTCAGAGTTTGCCAGAGCCCTTCAGTTTCTAGCCTGTGGTGATTTGAAATGTGAATCTGTATGAATTGGAGGAGGCCAAAATTGTTGTTAGCCAAGGGAAACAACACTGCTGTGGTGGAGTTGTCTGGGCTGAGTGCTTACAGATATCTAAGGGATGGGTGTCAGAAAAGATGGGGCCAGACTCTTTTCAGTGGTCCCTGGTGACAGGGCAAGAGGCAATGGGTATAAACTTGAACACAGGGAGTTCCATCTGAATGTGAGAAGGGAACTTGGTTACTTTGAGAGTGGCAGAGCACTGGCACAGGCTGCCCAGAGAGGTGGTGGAGTCTCCCTCTCTGGAGACTTCCAAAGCCTGCCTGGATGTGTTCCTCTATGATCTCCTTTAGGTGATCCTGCTCTGGTAATGGGGCTGGACTGGATACTCTTCAAAGGTCACTTCTAACCCTAACCTTCTGCGAGTGCTCTGAAGGGTATAAAGTGTTGTGGTGGGAGTCATAGAGGTAGAAGAGAGAGGTGTTCCCTTGGAATCATTCCTAGCTGAGCTGCACCACCTAATCACACCTTCTTACAGTGAGAGAGCTGATTTTATCTCCTTCCAGCAGAGGTGAACTGTCCCCTAGTTGTGGGAAACTACAATCCTGATCACTGTCGCTTTCCCTCCCAGCTACTGAAGCTCCAGAACTTAACAAAGGGAACTCCAAGGCTTATTCTGCAGCTTTGAAGCATGCAGTTAGTGTTTGGAAGTATGGATTTGTAATCATCTCTGATTAAACTGTGCACATAGATCATAGAATGATCTGTGTGGGAAGGGACCTTTAAAGGTCATCTTGTCCAGCCTCCTTGCTATGGGCCTGGACATAGAATCATAGAATCAGTCAGGGTTGGAAGGGACCACAAGGATCAGCCAGTTCCAACCCCCCTGCTTTGGGCAGGGACACCTCTCACTAGATCAGGCTGGTCAGAGCCTCATCCAGCCTGGCCTTAAACACCTCCAGCCATGGGGCTTCAACCACCTCCCTGGGCAACCCCTTCCAGCCTCTTACCACTCTTATGCTGAACAACTTCCTCCTTACGTCCTCCTCACATCTAGTGGACATCTTCCACTGGATCAGGTTGCTCAAAGCTCCATCCAGACTGCCTTTGAACACTTTAGTGTTTATAGGATCAGGATCTGTGGAAGGAAAACTGCTCTACTAAAGTCAAATCAGTCTGAAGTTGTCTCTGTGTTTCTAATACATCTTGAAATGCAAATGTCTTCCATTTTTTGGCCAAGAGTGCAAAGGAGTGTAAGGCAAAGTGTTGGAAAGCAAAAGTACCTTCATGTGTTGTTTCAGACAGCAGCTTTGATGCCTTTGAGAAGCATAAAGGGCAAGTTTCTCTCCATATGGAAAATGAGTGGTCAGTTTGTTTATTTAATGTCCTGCACAAGCATAATAGCTGGCCTGAAATCTTTGCAGCTCTGTGTTTAATACCATAACTCCTTACTAATCAGAAGTGCTCTTGCTGCCAAAGCACACTGCTGGCACCCAGGAGCCAGATGTGCAGCTGATTTCACAGTCACAGAATGTCAGGGGCTGGAAAGGACCTCCAAAGCTCATCCAGCCCTATCTCCCTGCCAGAGCAGGATCAACTAGGGTAGATCACACAGGAACACATCCAGGTGAGTCTTCAATATTCATCTCCAACCAACTCTACAACCCCCCTGGGCAGCCTGTTCCAGGGCTCTGTCACCCTCATAGTGAAGAAATTCCTCCTCATGTTTAAATGAAACTTCCTTTGCCTCAGCTTCCACCCAGTGCCCCTTGGCCTGTCCTTGGGCATCACCCAGCAGAGCCTGGCTGCAGCCTCCTGGCATTCACTCTTTATGTATTTATAACCATTGCTGAGGTCACCTCCCAGTCTCCTCCTCTCCGAGCAGCACAGCCCCAGCTCCCTCAGCCTCTCCTCCTAAGGAAGGTGTTCTACTGCCTTCATTATTCTTGTGGCTCTGTGCTGGACTCTTTCAAGCAGTTCTGTGTCCTTCTTGAGCTGAGGAGCCCAGAACTGGACACGATATTCCAGATGCATCCTCACCAGGGCAGAGTAGAGAGGGTCACAAACATCCCAAGAGAGGCAGGTCCTGCTGTGGGCACACCAGATGGCCATGGTGGTGCAGAGTTAATGGTTAGACTCGAAGATCTTAAAGGTCTTATCCCACCAAAACTTTTGAACAATTCTCTGCTCTGGCAGGGGGGTTGGACTCGATCTCTGGAGGTCCCTTCCAACCTCTAACACCCTGTGATCATAGATCCTGTGATTCTGTAAGGTGCTGCCCTCCCGCACCACTGCCTGCAGCCCCTGGTGGTGTGCCGAGCCCCTGTTTGTCGTGAGGACATCAGAAGATGTGGTTTGATGCACAGGATGAAATTCTGTAGCCCTCTTTCCAAAGGCAGTGATTCTGAGATAAAAGACCCTGAGAAATTGAGGAAAATGAGTCCCATCGCTGGGCTTTGACTGGAGAGGCTCAGACAGAATAAAGCCTCACTTTGAAAAGCAAATGTTACATCTCGCTTTGGGTCGCAGCTCGAGAGCTGTTCCCTTCTGAGAGCAGCGTGTGGCAGAAAGCCACAAGCTGTTTGCTGTACCCACCTCAGCGAGGCCTCCTCCTTGGCAAAATGCAGATCTGCTCCTGAAATCAGCTCTCTGCTTTGAAACACTGAGAAACTTCATGCATGCAAGGGAATCGATGAGCACCACCTCCCCCCAGCTCTTCCCCCACCCTTATTTTTGAGACTTTCTGTTGCCGTCATGTGTTGAACACAGAACCCTGTGGAGAGTGAAGTGCTGCTATAAATACATTAAACCCAAGAAATTCTCATCATCATTTGAACCCTTCAGGATGGGATTATCCTTCTTTTGCAATCCCACATGCTTCTGCCATCAGGTCCTGGTCTGTTAGTGCTGCTGCCTAACAACAAGAAAGGGCACTTCAGATTCCAGGAAGCGCAGAACTTATTTAGATTAAGGAAGACAAGACTGATGGTGTGGGGTGAAACTGGACACCCTTGAGCTGGAGTGCAGTGATTGATTCTCTGAAGTAAGTTTAATACTAACAATGCATCATCTTCAGGAAGGAAAAAAATATTCCATCTCTTCCATTTCTATCCTTGTTTACTACTGGGAGAAAAACCTCTAGGAAATGAACAGAATTTTCTTTGCTCCACTGATATTTATGAGTCAGTTCATGATTCCCAACACCAGCTCTGCGTCCACTGAAGTCAATTGTGAGCTGTTAGCTAATAGGAGGAGGAAATTAAATGAAAGAAGGAAGGAAGGAAGGAAGGGAAAGAGAGAAGGACAGAAAGAAAGAAAGAAAGAGGAAGGGAGAAAGAAGAAAGAGAGGAAGGGAGAAAGAAGAAAGAGAGGAAGGGAGAAAGAAGAAAGAGAGGAAGGGAGAAAGAAGAAAGAGAGGAAGGGAGAAAGAAGAAAGAAAGAAAGAGGAAGAAAGGAAGAAAGAAGAAAGAGAAAAAGAAATGAAGAAAGGGAAAGAAAGAGAGAAAGGAGGAAAGAGAAAAGGAAGAAAGAAAGGAGGAAAGGAAGAAAGAAGAAAGAGAAAAAGAAAGGAAGGGAAAGAAAGAAAGAAAGAGAGAAAGGAGGAAAGAGAAAAGAAAGAAAGAGAGAAAGAAAGAGAGAAAGAAAGAGAGAAAGAAAGAGAGAAAGAAAGAGAGAAAGAAAGAGAGAAAGAAAGAGAGAAAGAAAGAGAGAAAGAAAGAGAGAAAGAAAGAGAGAAAGAAAGAGAGAAAGAAAGAGAGAAAGAAAGAGAGAAAGAAAGAGAGAAAGAAAGAGAGAAAGAAAGAGAGAAAGGAGGAAAGAGGAAGGGAAGAAAGAGGGAAAGGAAGAATGAAAGAAAGAAAAAGAGAAAGGAAGAAAGAAAAAGAAAGGAAGAAAGATAAAGAAAGAAAGGAAGGAAGAAAGAGAAAGAAAGAGAAAAAGAAAGGAAGAAAGAGAAAAAGAAAGGAAGGGAAAAAGGAAGAGAGAGAAAGAAAGAGGAAAGGAAGAATGAGGAAAGAAAGGAAGAAAGAAAGAATGCTGAGGTTGAGATCTTGGTACACTGAAGGAATGATTAGTTCGAGTTACACAGATGCAGGCAGAGGAGTCAATATTGCAGGCAGGCAGCCACAGACAGAGTGACCTATGTGTGTTTGTGTTCTTCTTGTCGTATGTCCCAGCAGAGCAGATGGGTGCTGTAGACAGCACTGTTATTGTCTTTTCACAGCCAATGATCTAATTGCTCTCATTAAAATATTCCAATTAGCCTCAAAGCAGCACAGATGGGAAGTCATGGAATCACTGAATCCTTCTGATTGAGAAAGACCTTTTAAGATCAGTGAGTCCAACCATTATCTAACTGAGCCAAGTCTGATGCTAACCCACGTCCCTTAGCACCACATCTCTTTAATCTTCTAAATGCCTCCAGGGATGGGGATTCAGCCACCTCCCTGGGGAGCCTGAGCCACTGTTTGAGAACCCTTTTGGTCAGTAAGTGTCTTCTGACATCCAAATTGAACCTTCCCTGGTGCAACCTGAGACCATTTCCTCTCTTCCTTCCTCACTTTGCTGCTTGCCATCACTTCATAGAATCATAGAATGGTAGAATGGTTTAGGTTGGAAGGGACCTCAAGGATCATCCAGCTCCAACCCTCTGCCATAGGCAGGGACACCTCCCACTAGAGCAGGTTGCTCAAGGCCTCATCCAGCCTGGCCTTAAACACCTCCAGGGAGGAAGCATCCACAACCTCCCTGGGCAACCTGTGCCAGTGTCTCACCACCCTCACTGTAAAGAACTTCCTCCTAACATCCAGTCTAAATCTCCCCTCTTCCAGCTTAAACCCATTCCCCCTCGTCCTGACATTACTAGACCTTGTCAATAGTCCCTCCCCAGCCTTCCTGTAGGCTCCCTTCAGATACTGCAAAGCCACTCTAAGGTCTCCTCGAAGCCTTCTCTTCTCCAGGCTGCAGAGCCCCAACTCTCTCAGCCTGTCCTCATAGCAGAGCTGCTGCAGCCCTCTGAGCATCTTCGTGGCTCTCCTCTGGACCCGCTCCAACAGTTCCATGTCCTTCTTGTATTGGGGGCTCCAGAACTGCACACAGTACTCCAGGTGGGGTCTGAGGAGAGCAGAGTAAAGGGGCAGAATCCCCTCCCTTGCCCTGTTGGCCACACTGCTCTTGATGCAGCCCAGCACAGGTTGGCTGTCTGGGCTGCATGTGCACACTGCCGGCTCATGTTGAGCTTCTCGTCGACCCACTTCCTATCACTTGCTAGGAGATTCCTATTCTAATCATCCTTCAGAATAAAAGCATCATAAAGTGAGCAGAGTGTTTGTAATTTTAAATCCTTTTATACCACTGCTCCCACAGCCATCACAAGGTAATAAAGTGATGTGGTACAAGACGTATCAAAGCTGATGTTTAGTAAGGGCTGAGATTCAGCCGAATCTTAGAATCATCAAATCACAGAATCATAGAATCAGTCAGGGTTGGAAGGGACCACCAGGATCGTCCAGTTCCAACCTCCCTGCCATGGGGAGGGACACCTGTCACTAGATCAGGTTGCTCAGAGCTGCATCCAGCCTGGCCTTAAACACCTCCAGGCATGAGGCTTCCACCACCTCCCTGGCCAACCCCTTCCAGGCTCTGACCATCCTGATGCTGAAGAACTTCTTCCTAACATCCAGTCTGAATCTCCCCATTCCTAGCTTGGTTCCATTCCCCCCACTCCTATCACTACCTGACAGCCTAAAAAGCAGCACTTAGGGAGAGCAAATGAACTGCATCCCCTGAATATTGTTTGATGTATTCCATAGATTCATAGAATGGTTTAGGTTGAAAGGGATCTTAAAGACCATCTAGTTCCAACTCCCACATCCCCAGGCTGGATGAGGCTGTGGCCAGCCTGATCTAGGGTAGGGTGTCCCTGCCCATGGCAGGGAGGTTGGAGCTAGATGATCCTTGTGGTCCCTTCCAACCCTAACTGTTTCTGTGATGTCATGGGCAGGGACACCTCCCTCTAGCCCAGGTTGTTCAAAGCCTCATCCAATCTGGCTTTGGACACCTACAGGGAGAAGGCATCCATGCCCTCCCTTGGCAACCTGTTCCAATGTCTCACCACTCTCACTGTAATGAATTTCTTCCTAATCTCCAATTTCAAGCTTCAATCCATTCCCTCTCATCCATCACAACAAGCCCTTGTAAAAAAATCCCTCACCAGCTTTCTTGTAGCTCCCCTTCAGGTACTGGAAGGCTGCTCTGAGGTCTCCCTGGAGCCTTTTTTTCTCCAGTCTATATCATGAAAATGAGCATTGCTGCCATAATAACTGTGTTCTTTTGCAGCCTCTGAAGCTATTACTGAAAGATTTGTGGGTACTACTTTGGTCACATCCCTAGAGTAATAATAGAAATAACTAATACTAATAGGCCTTCTTCAGGTATATGATGAAAAAGAGTTCCTTTTACTGCTGTACCCTGCAGAGGGACCCGGCCAGGCTGGATGGGTGGGCAGAGGCCAAGGGGATGAGATTGAACAAGGCCAAGAGTAGGGTTCTATGCTTTGGCAACAACAACTCCAAGTAGCACTACAGGCTGGGGGCAGAGTGGCTGAGAGCAGCCAGGCAGAGAGGGACCTGGGGGTGCTGGTGGATAGTAGCTGAAGATGAGGCAGCAGTGCCCAGGTGGGCAGCAGAGCCAAAGGCATCCTGGGCTGGCTCAGGAGCAGTGTGGGCAGCAGGACAAGGGAGGTTCTTCTGCCCCTGTGCTCAGCACTGCTCAGGCCACATCAGTTTGAGAGAGATGTTGAGGTGCTGTTCAGCTTCATTCTGTAATTCCCATTTTCTGCCTTATCATAGAATGAACTCTGTGTGTTTTGTGTCTGTGTGTTCCCAAAAGGTGTACAAATGCTGCAAGCCTCTTGGCCCGCACTCTGCAGGCATTTATAAACATCAGTGAGGTCACCTCTCAGTCTCCTCCTCTCCAAGCAGCACAGCCCCAGCTCCCTCAAGCTCTCCTCCTAACAGAGGTGTTCCATTCCCTTCAGCATCTTTGTGGTCCTGTGCTGGACTCTCTCAAGATGTTCCCTTGGGTCCTTCTTGAACTGAGTGGCCCAGAACTCGACACAATATTCCAGATGCAGCCTCCCCAGAGTAGAGAGGGAGGAGAATTTGACCTCCTAACCTCCCTTCTAATGCACCCCAGAATGGCATTGACCCTGCTAGCCACAAGAGCACACTACTGGCTCTACAACTACCTGAAAGGGCAATATAGAGAGAGAGATGCTGGTCTCTTCTCACAGGTCATTAGTGATAGAACAAGAGGGAACAGCCTCAAGCTGCAGCAAGGGAGGTTTGGAATAGACATTAGGAAAAACTTTGGCACTGTAAGAGTGATCAAGCATTGGAACAGACTGCCTGGATGTGTTTGAAGGTCGTTCAGATTGGAGCTTAGTGCTGTGTTTTGTTGGTGGACTTGGTGGAGTAAGGTTAGTAGTTGATCTCAGGGGTCTTTAACAACCTGAATGACTCTGTGCTTCCCTGAGTCTGTGCTACGAGCACCTACCATGAATTGCTTAGATGTGGTCTTACAGATGCAGTTTCTTGGTGAACTTGGTAGAACAGGGTTTGAAGTTGGACCTGATGATCTCAGGGGCCTTTTCCAGCCTGAAGGATTCTATGATTTGCTTGGCTTCGATTCCATCTCCAGCTGTGGCTTTTTCATTGCTCTGTCAATATAAGCCAAATGCAATCATCTCACAGACAAACTGCCCAGAAAGCAGTTCCTTGAAATATGGCAGGAGAGGTTAGTTTAGGTTGACAACACTCTTCTGATGCTGCAGTCTTAAACTCTTCCGTTCTTGGTGAGTTGTTCTCATTCAGTGTTTCTAATAATTCATGGAGTCCTCACCCCTGGAGGTGTCCAAAAGAGGTGTAAGCATGGCAGTTTGGAACGTGGTTTAGCAGGCATGGTGGTGTTAGCTCGAGGGTTGGGCTTGACCACCTTAGAAGTCTTCTCCAAGTGAAACTGTTCTATGGTTCTAAGTATGGCTGTGATCCATGAGCTGCTCTGACAAAGCTGAGAGCAGCTTCAGAAGCTGCTTTGCTGTAAAAAGGTGGAGAAGAACAGACTGAAAGAGTTGGAACTCTTCAGTCTGAAGAAGAGGAGGCTCCCAGGTGACCTTCTTGTGGCCTTCCAGGATCTGAAGGGGCCTCCAAAAAAGCTGGGGAGGGACTTTTTAGGCTCTCAGGGCGTGAGAGGACTGGGGGGAATGGAGCAAAGCTGGAGGCAGGAAGAGTCAGAGTGGAGGTGAGGAGGAAGTTGTTGAGCATGAGAGTGGTGAGAGGCTGGAATGGGTTGCCCAGGGAGGTGGTTGAGGCCCCATGGCTGGAGGTGTTTAAGGCCAGGCTGGCTGAGGCTGTGGGCAGCCTGCTCTAGGGTAGTGTGTCCCTGGGCATGGCAGGGGGCTTGGAACTGGCTGATCCTTGTGGCCCTGGGCTAGTTTGAAGCTAGCTAGAATGTTTTGGTGAGAAGAACTAAATTACAGGCTGTGAAAGGGAAACAAGAGTGATGTTTAATTCACTCACAGGCTTGCTGAGAGGTATAAGAACAAGAATCCAAACCTAGATAAGGGAGTCGTCCTTCTTCTGCTGGGGAGCTTGGAGCTGCATTTTTTCCCTCTCTCCAGCCTCTCTGCCATCTCTGATTAATCCACGTTGCT
The DNA here is from genome assembly GCA_013400475.1 of Tricholaema leucomelas. Taxonomy (NCBI): domain Eukaryota; kingdom Metazoa; phylum Chordata; class Aves; order Piciformes; family Lybiidae; genus Tricholaema lacrymosa; species Tricholaema leucomelas. Next base: position 82,336 of record WAAF01009996.1, on the reverse strand, counting down.
TCCTAACCCCCTGGCTGAACCTCCATTCTTCCTTGGGACTGGGGTAAGGTTGAGAGGAGTGGGAGAAGGTGGGAGGGCAGTTGGGAGCCCCTCCTGGGGACTCAGGTTTCTGGGAGGGCTGTTGTGTTTCTGTGTTACCTTTTACCTTGTCTGTTGCTGTATCTAGCTGTATACATGCTGTAAATCTCTGCTTGTCTATTGAACTAAGCTGTAAATATTTCCAGAGCCATCTGAGTCTGGTCTGGTTGATTTCCAAAGTAGGGGGGGCAGGGAACACCCAAACCACTACAGGTCCCTTCCAGCCCTGACTGATTCTGTGATTCTATGATCTGCAGGCATGGGGTCCCAACCACCTCCCTGGGCAACCTGTGGCAGTGTTCCACTACCCTCATGGTGCAGAACTTGTTCCTAAAATCCAATCTAAATCTGCTCTGCTCTAGTTTGAAGCCATTGCCTCTCTTCCTGTCCCTGCAGGCCTTTGCAAACAGTCTCTCTCCATCCCTCTTGCAGGCTTCAGGTACCAGCAGGCTGCTATTAGGTCTCCTGGGTGCCTCTTCTTTTGCAGGCTGAACACCCCCAGCTCCCTCAGCCTGTCCTCATAGCAGGGGATGAAAAAATCAAATGCTTGTTGGAAAAAGAAAGAGAATTTCTTCATCAGCTCCTGACAAAATCTCACTTCACTAAACAAGTTGCTTCAGCAGCAGTTTCAGTTCTTAAACTAGTTCAGTCCTGGAATTCATTTGAAATCTTTCTGAAAGGTGAGGAAGCACTGAAGGAATAGATTAAGAGATGGGTTTGGTGCAACATGGGCTTTGGGTTTTTGTGCTCCAAGATTGCTTTCATGTTTCCTCTGCAGTCTGCTATTCATATTTTGAGAGATGAAGGCTTTCATACTCCTTAGAGTGTTACTTCTGGGTGCAGGATCAAGCCCTCAACGTGTTAGACTCTTCCACTCCAAAATTGCTTTCATGTTTCCTCTCTATTCTGCTCTTCATATTTTGAGAGATGAAGGCTTTCATACTCCTTAGAGTGTTACTTCTGGGTGCAGGATCAAGCCCTCAACGTGTTAGACTCTTCCACTCCAAAATTGCTTTCATGTTTCCTCTCCAGTCTGCTATTCATATCTTAAGAGACAAAGGCTTTCATACTCCTTAGGGTGTTACTTCTGGGTAGAAGGCAGTGCAGGCTCAAGCCCTCAACGTGTTACACTCTTCCACTTGAGGAAAAGGTTGAAGTGCAAAAAAACCCCAACCAAACCCAGGAGAAATTTATGAGCTTTTTAGATGCAGCTTCTGTCAAACATGGTTAACAAATTGTCATAACCTTTGTCATATCTCATTTTCCTGCATAAACAAGTCAGGTTGAAACTATAAATGATGGAAAATTTAATCCACATGGCTTGCACTATCAAAACTGTTAAGCTGTGTTCTTTTCCACCGTGTCAGCAGTGCTTTATCTGCTTTATAGAGATGTTGAAAAAATTACTTTTTAAGGGAGGCACCCCAGGACCTGCATAAATGTCCTCCTCGTGCCTCCCCTTGCCCACATTCTCACTTTCAAATCTTCCTGAAGCTAGGAAAGTGCTTTGGCCTTTGTCTTTCTGTGTCCTGCTAGAGGTATTTCTGCTCACCTCCAAGAGCAGTGTGCTTGGAGGCCCTGGGAAGCTCACTGAGTCCGATGAGAGCTGTCAGCTTTCTGCTGCCTTCCTGTCTTGAGCATGCACATCTGCTCCAGATTAATGTGCTGTTCAGGCTCCCACTGCTAGCACAGAGTCACACAGAAACGTCCAGGTTGGAAAAGCCCTTCAGGGTCACCAAGTCCTACCTGCTCTACAAGAGCCACCTTAAACCGTAGACCTAAGCACAACATCCTTAAGCACAGCCGGGGTGGGTGACTCCACCACCTCCCTGGGCAGCTCATTCCAGTCCCTGACCACTCTCTCTGTGAAAAACTTTTTCCTAATGTCCAAGCTAAACCTCCCCAGCCTCAGCTTGAGGCCATTCTCCCAGCAATGAGCTTCTCCTCATGATGAGGTGGAGCTTCTTGTGTTCCTGTTTGAGTCCATTGCTCCTCAGTCCTATCATAGAAGACTGCTGAAAAGAGCCTGGTACCTTCTTCTTGACACCCACCCTTCAGGGATCTGTAAAGAGTGATAAGACCTCCCCTCAGCCTTCTCTTTTCCACACTAACCAGCCCCAGGGCTCTCAGCTTTCCCTCTCCAGGCAGATGCTCCAGACCCTTAACCATCCTTGTAGCCCTCTGTTGGACTCTCCGTAGTATTTTCCTGTCCCTCTTGAACTGGGAGAGCTCAGAACTGGACACAATACTTCAAATGTGGTCTCAGCAGGGCAGAGGAGAGGGGATGGAGAAACTCTCTCAACCTGGACACACACAGTTACCTGTGAGCAGAGCCCAGCAGCAGCCTCTCCACAATGTCCCTTCAAGTAGTTGTATGGATTCTTCTTCCTCTATGGGAGCTTAGCGCCTTGCAAGTCCTGCCTGTAGAGAACAGGAACTCCTAGTCCTGCCGATGCTCCTCTCTTCTGCCCACATCAACCCCATGGCACACCGAACTCGTGAGGTCTCCCATTCTCAGACACCAAGAAGGGTGAGAGTGCTGAGAGTATTCAGCCCTGGAGCAGGGCAACCTTCTCATCAGAGATCTGTCTCTGTGCTGGGAGAGCTGTTCAGCAAAACTGAACTGCAGCAGGGAAGCGATTGTGTCCCCGTACGCAGCACTGGTAAGGCTGCACCTTGAACCGTGGGCTCGCTTTTGGGGACCTGGCTACGAGAGGGACATTAGGAGATTGTGCAGTCTCCTTCTCTGGAACACATCTGGATGTGTTCCTCTGTGATCTGAGAGAGATCGTGTGGTCCTGCTCTGGCAGGAGGGTTGGACTTGATCTCTTGGATAGGGTTGGGTGATAGATTGGACTGGATGATCTTGGAGGTCTCTTCTAACCTGGTTGATTATATGTTTTATTATTCTTGGATTGGGCTGGGTGCTAGATTGGCCTCCCTTCAGGTAGCTGTGTAAGTTTGCTCAAAACTGCCTTCATTCTGACTCCCTACCAGTGGGAAAAGTTGAGAGCTACCTTTTGGTGATAGTTATGGGTGGCAAAAGTGTTCAAATGTTCTCTGTCTCCCATACAAAATCCAGAGTAATGGCACTGCCAGTGAATCATAGAATCATAGAATCAGTCAGGGCTGGAAGGGACCACAAGGACCAGCCAGTTCCAACCCCCCTGCCATGCCCAGGGACACCCTACCCTAGAGCAACCTGTCCACAGCTTCATCCAGCCTGGCCTGAAACACCTCCAGCCATGGGGCTTCATCCACCTCCCTGGGCAGCCCGTTTCAGCTTCTCACCATTCTCATGCTCAACAACTTCCTCCTCACCTCCACTCTGAGTCTCCCCATTTCCAGCTTTGTTCCATTCCCCCCAGTCCTGGCACTCCCTGAGAGCCTAAAAAGTCCCTCCCCAGCTTTTTTATAGGCCCCCTTCAGATCCTGGAAGGCCACAAGAAGGTCCCCTGGGAGCCTCCTCTTCTGCAGACTGAGCAGCCCCAACTCTTTCAGTCTGTGCTCACAGCAGAGCTGCTGCAGCCCTCTGAGCATCCTCCTGGCCCTTCCCAGGTCCACATCCTTCTTGTCATAGTGGCTCCAGAACTGGATGCAAAGAAAATGCTTTGCAAACACTTTTGGTGATAACCCTGGAAGTCTTTCCTTGCATTTGCAGGGATCAAATCAGTTCTCAGACAACACTGCAACATAACTCTGGTGGTCTAATCACTTAATTATGTCACTTTAGTAGTGATAGGTTTTTATTGTTTACAGGAGAGGTCATAAAACCCTTTGCAGATGTTTTAACTTCTGATTATTTTTACTTCTGGCAGTAAATAATGTAGCAGAATAGCTTTTTAAAGACCTTCCCTGTGTGGATTTGTGGATTTGTTTGGGTTTGGGGTTTTTTTTTATGCTGACAACATTCCCTGAGTTAATGTTTTAAGAGTTGCTTTGAGCCGGAGCGTTCCTCTTCTGCGCGAGCAGCCCTTAAAACCCACAGACTGCAGTAAAGATTCTGCTGGAAATGAAATAAATGGGGAATTGGTAGCTCCTAATTAACCTGTTAGAGAAGTTTTATGAGGGGGCAGATTGAATAAATATCAAAGCTTCTGAGTTATATTATCTTTCATAAACTGGCTGCTCTCCAATTAGTGTGTGCTTTCAGGAGCAGGGGAGGGGGAGATGAAAGGAGCTGCCTCCTAACAGGTTGCTGCCCGAGCGAAACAGGAGTTGCTGCTTATGAGAAAACCCAAGGCTGGGGCAGTGCTTGAATAATGTTATGGGAAGTTGCAGCCTGAGGCATGTGTTTTACTGGCTGATGGTGAATGAAAGACCATCTGGGTTTGTTTCAGCCCAAGTGAATGTATGATCCCCACCGAACCGCCGCGGGCCAAACAGAACTGCTCTGTGGTTTGCTTTGTGCTACTCCCTACCTACAGCAGAAGCCTTTTGTGTAGCATATGGCATGGAATGGTTTGGGGTGGAAGGGACCTCCAGAGGTCACCTAGTCCAAGCCCCCTGCAGTAAGCAGGGATATAGAATCATGGAAGTATAACATGGTATAAGTTGAAGGTGACCTCGAAGATCATCCAGTTCCAACTCCCCACCATAGGCAGGGACACCTCCCACTAGAACAGGTTGCTCAAGGCCTCATCCAACCTGGCCTTGAACACCTTCAGGGAGGTTGTGGAGCACAGAATGTGATCTTTGATCTGGGATTCTGTGCTCCATAACCTCCCTGGGCAACCTGTGCCAATGTCACACCACCCTCACTGCAAAGAACCCTTTCCTAACATCGTGTTTCAGTCTCCTCTTTACCAGTTTAAATCCATTCCTCGTCATCCTGTCATTACACGACCTTGTCAATAGTCTCTCCCCAGCCTTCCTGTAGGCTCTTTCCACTAGATGAGGTTGCTCCAAGCCTTGTTGAGCCTCACCTTGAATATCTTCAGTGATGGGGCCTCAGCCACGTCCTGTAGCAGAGCAACCTGTTCCAGTGTCCCACTGCCCTTGTGGTGAAGAGCTTGCTCCTGGCATCCAATCTAAATATCTTATTCCAAACCACTGCCCCGCGTCCTATCACTGCAGGCCTTGGCAAACAGTCCCTCTGCAGCCTTCTGGGATACTGGCAGGTTGCTATTAGGTCTCCTCAGAGCCTTCTCTTCTCCAGGCTGAACCACACCAGCTCTCCCAGCCTGTCTTTATAGGAGAGGTGTTCCAGTCCCCTGGTCAGGGGAAAAGATTTAAGGGGGATGGAGCAAAACTAGGAGTAGGTAGATTCAGATTGTATGTCAGGGAGAAGTTCTTCACCGTGAGAGTAGTAAGACCCTGGAACAGGTTGCCCAGGGAGGTGGTGGAAGCCTCATCCCTGGAGGTGTTTAAGGCCAGGCTGGCTGAGACTCTGAGCAACCCTATCTAGCGTGAAATGTCTCTGCCCACGGCAGGGGGGTTGGAACTGGATGACCTTTGAGGTGCCATCCAACCCTGACAAGTCTGATTCTGTGATGTGAATTTCTGGGTGGATAAATGCAAGCAGTTTTCTTCTTGTTGTTTAATAACAACAGTTAATGCCAGTGCTCTGCTCCTTGTAGAGCTGCTGGGGAGAAAGGGAAAAGAAAAAAAGCTGAGAACAAAAGGTTACAGAGGGTTCAAAAATAGCTCTCTGAGACTATTCTTAGCTATTGCTGTGAGGATTCTTTCTGCTTTCCATGGGTAACCTGCAGAACTGTGCCGACCAGCTGCTAATCCAGACTGCCCCTGGCTTTCCTGAGGATTTACCTTTCTTTTGATTAATACACTGCTTAACTGTCCTGATTCCACCTCCTGACTGGCTTTTCCCACCGCTCACAAATTAACCCTTTGCCCACCCTGAGCTTCTAACTCACCGTCCTGAGAAGCTATGGCAAAGTGGTGGGTGAGTGGAGGGTTTGTGATGGGAGGTCTGGGCTGGGATATAGAAGGCTCAGGTTTATTCCCTTTTCAAAGACTTTCTGTGTAGCCCTAGGCAAGTCTCTTACCTTCTCTGTGCTGTGTTCTGCAGCTGTGCTATGGGAACGGCTTCTTTTTTTCCCCTGCTGTGTCTGTTTTCTGTAACTGTGCTCTAAGAGGTCTCTTCCAAGCAAAAACTTGTGTGTTTGGACCAGACCCAGTACAACTGGGACTCCAGTTTAGTTGGCATTACTGGAATACAACTGCACAAGAGCAATTTTTAATACCTAAACACAAAGGAAGTCAGAGAAGATCATTTTAGCTGATTCAGAACTAAGGAAGCTCAGCAGAAGGAAATTACATCCTTTTACCATAAAGCCTTAGTCACTTCTTAATTTTATGTTGACCCCCTTGCAAGTCTTAATGAGGAGAAACCACATTTATGCCTCTGTCAGTAGGATGCAATTAGAGAATTTAGCCTGCAGAAGAGGAGGCTCAGGGCAGAGCTCATTGCTGTCTACAACTCCCTCTTGTAGCCAGGTGAGGTTGGGCTCTCTGCCAGGCACCCAGCAACAGAACATGGGGACACAGCCTCAAGTTGTGCCAGGGGAGGTCTAGGCTGGATGTTGGGAGGAAGTTCTTGCCAGAGTGATTGGCAATGGAATGGGCTGCCCAGGGAGGTGGTGGAGTCACCTTCCCTGGAGGTGTTGAAGCAAAGCCTGGCTGAGGCACTTAGTGCCATGGTCTGGTTGATTGGCCAGGGCTGGGTGCTAGGTTGGACTGGCTGAGCTTGGAGGTCTCTTCCAATCTGGCTGATTCTGTGATTCTATGAATGGCATTGGTGGTGTTAGATTGATCATAGAACCATAGAATGGTTTAGGTCAGAAGGGACCTTGAAGACCATCTAGTTCCCACTCCTCAACACAGGCAGAGACACCTCCCACTAGAACAGGTTAGACTCAGTGATCTTAGAGGTCTTTTCCAACCAAAACAGCTCTGTGATTCTTTCTGTGGTCAGTTGTGGAAGAAATGATTTTTCAGGCTGGGGAGAAAGCACTCCCTTAGGTGACCTTCTCTGTAAAGTCTCTGGGAGGTTCCAGATTATGTAAAGATACAGGACTGAGATACCAAAAGTGGTGCTTGTGTGTATTTGGGTCATTTCTCCAAGAGAATGGTGTTTCTTGTGGTGTCTTCATTAATTCTACCCGTGCAGAGCTACAGGCTGGGGTCGGAGTGGCTGGAGAGCAGCCAAACAGAAAGGGATCTGGGGGTGCTGATCGATACCCGCCTCGATGATCGATNCACCAGAAGAAGAGGACACAGCCTCAAGCTGTGCCAGGGGAAGTTTAGGCTCGAGGTGAGGAGAAAGTTCTTCACTGAGAGAGTCATTGGACACTGGAATGGGCTGCCCAGGGAGGTGGTGGAGTCGCCGTCCCTGGAGCTGTTCAAGGCAGGATTGGACGTGGCACTTGGTGCCATGGTCTGGCCTTGAGCTCTATGGTAACGGCTTGGACTTGATGATCTGTGAGGTCTCTTCCAACCTGGGTGATACTGTGAGACTGTGAAGCATGTGGATTTTAGTGGCTTGCCTTCTGTTGCTGTTGGAGGAGTAGGATCAATGTAGATACTGGGGTCAGGGACCTGAAAAATATTAACAGTTATTAATATTCTTTCTTTTTCAGTTTCCTCCTTGTGTTTGGTTGCTTGATTTTGTCCGTGTTTTCTACTATCCCTGAACACACCAAACTTGCCTCTGGTTGTCTCTTCATTTTGGTAAGTGAAACTTCTAAATAGCAGACAGTTTTGCAGGTGGTTTTATGCACTCTCAGATGCTCTCCCTCATCACCACGGAGAGACCAGTGTGGCTCTGAATAGCTTAGAGAGACCAGGCTTGTCATCAGAATGATGAAAACCATAATGAAACAGAGGATTTCACCTCTAAAACCAGGTCAGGTGGTGTGAAAAGTGTTGATCAAGCGCCGCATTCATCCCCTGTGCTGGAGAATTGCTGTGCTTTATAACTGGTGGTTTTTCTCCGGCGGTTTGGCAGTGACTGAGCGCGAGAGACGTTGGCCGCTGCCGCTGCTGCCATTTATAAAGCCAGTGTGTAGTAAGAGGCACTTACACTTCACATTGGAAATGATTTTGGTATCTTAGATACCAATTTGTGTGAGCTCTTGGTAGAGACTGACATTTTAATGGCAGCTGCTGCAGTAGGCTGTGGTGGTTTCATTATTGCTTCCTAATACATGCTTTTGTATTATGTTTATCTCTCCTCCTGAGGTAGAGCTAAATGAGTTCAATCCCTACCGGTGCTTAACATTTTTCATGCATTGTATGGAGGCCACTTTATTCATCTGCCTCTTGATGGGCCATTTAGTTCTGCAAGTGATGGCCTGAGGATAAGGAGGGGGGGGTTAGTGATCGTTAAAATGTCAGCGTAGACCCAGAGTTACCATGGTTATTTCAGTCCCACCTATGCAGCAGGCTGAGGCTCATTAGGCGGTGCCTGGGGTGAAGCCATTGTTGACAAGGTGCCAGCGTTTTATTGTCATCACTGTACACATCTAAAAGCCCCTAATTAATTATGGTGTGAGCGGGCTGATAGGCATAATTGCAGTGTGTGTGTGCTACCTCTCTGCAGCACAGTGTGCCCTTGCAGCGAGATACCTGAACTAAACATCCAGAGCTGGCTAGGTGCAGGTATGTGGTGTTCTGCTCCACCTGATGGTTTCTAAGCAGGGCTAATTAGGGGGAGCTGTGCTAAAAGTGGTAGTTTGCTTCCTAGCCATAGTAGTGTTTTTTTTCTTTTACTGGAGGAAGAAAATAATAATAATCAGGTGGCATTAATCCAGCTAAAAGCAATCAGATTTAATGCTACACTCATGCCTAGTCCCATCGTTGTCATACCTGAACAGCTCTTTGCAACCAGAAGTTTGCTTGTATGCTCTGCAAATTGGTATTGCAAAAGGAGGCTCAGGGCAGAGCTCATTGCTGTCTACAACTACCTGAAGGGAGGTTGTAGCCAGGTGGGGGTTGGTCTCTTCTCCCAGGCAACCAGCAACAGAACAAGGGGACACAGTCTCAAGTTGTGCCAGGGGAAGTCTAGGCTGGATGTTAGGAGGAAGTTGTTGGCAGAGAGAGTGATTGGCATTGGAATGGGCTGCCCAGGGAGGTGGTGGAGTCACTGTCCCTGGGGGTGTTCAGGAAAAGACTGCATGAGGCACTTAGTGCCATGGTCTGGTTGATTGGCCAGGGCTGGGTGCTAGGTTGGACTGGATGATCTTGGAGGTCTCTTCCAACCTGCTTGATTCTATGATAAGCTGGAAGGTGAATCCTGACTACTGGTTTACTTTAGAAGAAAGTAGATCAATGGTGCATAAACTACAGGAAATATTCCAGAATGCTTTAACCCGTTTACTTTTTGTCACTGCTGGTGTGTTTTGCAGCACCAAAATGCATGGTTTGGGTTTTACAAGGCAAAAGGGCAGATTCAGGCTGAAGGTTAGGAAGAAGTTCTTCACAGAGAGAGTGATTGGCTTTGGAATGGGCTGCCCAGGGAGGTGGTGGAGTCACCACCCCTGAACGTGTTTAAAAAGAGACTGGATGAGGCCATGGCTAGTGCCATGGTTTAGTTAATTAGAAGGTGTTAGGTGGTAGGTTGGACTCCAAGATCTCAAAGGTCTTTTCCAACCTGGTTAATTCTGTGATTCTTTGAATTGCTACACTAATTGACAAGATTTTTTTTCTGGTAGAGAGAAGAGGGAGAAAGAAGGATCAGTCTGCAAATACCCTAATTCTAACAGCAAGTGCTTGTGTGACAAGCAATATGTTTCCCCATGTACTGCTGCAGTTTGGCTGTAGAAAAGCCATTTGTTCTGTCATGAAATATGCATTTCCCACGAGCCAAATATCTGTTGATTATGTTGGTACATTTTACCAGCATCAATGCCTCAGCTGGCTGATAAACACATTCCCTGGGCTTTGCCAGGGCTCTCCCAAGAGCCTGAATGTGGAGCAGCTCTGGGAAGTTTGCTCCCATCACCAGATGGAGGTGTGGTGAGCTCCACCACTCCTTGTTAGAAGTGTCTGTCAGTAGAGCAGAGCTGCCTGGGGTCTGTAGCAGCAAACTACAGCACTTTCTGCTACTCTGGGTTCAGAGATCACAGGCTCACAGAATGGTAACGGTTGGCAGGGACCTCTTGAGATCCTGTCCAGCCCTCCAGCAAAAAATCAGGTTGACCTCGAGCAGGGCCACACAGGAACGCATCCATAGAATCAGCCAGCTGGAAGAGACCTCCAAGCTCATCCAGTCCAACCTAGCACCCAGCCCTAGCCAAACAAATAGACCATGGCACTAAGTGCCCCATCCAGGCTTGGCTTCAACACCTCCAGGCACAGTGACCCAACCACCTCCCTGGGCAGCCCATTCCAATGCCAATCACTCTCTCTGCCAACAACTTCCTCCTAACATCCAGCCTAGACCTCACCTGGCACAACTTGAGACTGTGTCCCCTTCTTCTGTTGCTGGGTGCCTGGCAGCAGAGCCCAACCCCACCTGGCTACAACCTCCCTTCAGGGAGCTGCAGACAGCAATGAGCTCTGCCCTGAGCCTCCTCTTCTACAGGCTGCACACCCCCAGCTCCCTCAGCCTCTCCTCACAGAGCTGTGCTCCAGGCCCCTCTCCAGCCTTGCTGCCCTTCTCTGGACACCTTCCAGCACCTCAACATCTCTCTGGAATTGATGAGCCCAGAACTGGACAGAGTAGTCAAGGTGTGGCCAGGCCAGTGTTGAGTACAGATACATTTCAGAAGTCTCCAGAGGAGACTTCACAGCCTCTCTGGACAGCCCCTAATAGCCTCAAACTGAAGTTCTGGAGTGTTGAGGTAGAATTTCCTGTGCTCCACTTTGTATCCATTGCCCCTCATCCTGACACAGGGCACCACTGAAAAGAGCCTGGCACGTTCTTGGCACCCACCCTTGAGGTATTTATAAACATCGATCAGATCCCTTCTCAGCCTTCTCCAGGCTAAACAGCTCCCCATCTCTTAGCTTTTTATTCCCTTAATCATTCTTGCAGCTCTTTTTTGGACTCTCTCCAGCAGTTCCCTGTCTCTCTTGAGCTGGCAGCCCAGAACTGGACACAAAACTCCAGACTAAACCTGACTAGGGCAGAGCAGATCTGTCCATCTTTGCCAATTCCGTACGTCCCACGGCATCCTCCCAACACACAGCAGCAGTGGGCTTAAGGACAAAGAGGGTCTATGGTTAATCCTCAGAGCATCAACCCCAGCCTGGCCCAACATTTCTGTGCTGTAGGCTCCTGTCTTCAGCAAACCCTTGGCAGGAATAAACCAAGTGATGACGAATTTTACGGCTCCTGCTGTGGGTCTCTAATGGAGAAAAATATAAACACAGCAAAGTATGAAGGTCCAGAGGCAGGCTGAAGCTGACTGGTTTATTCCAGTTTGCTGATGCATGCCTTGCTCCTGCTCTGCATGCTGAACCATGAGCTGACACTACCAGCAGCCCTATCAAAGCAAGCTTTTGAAACCAAGAGGAAAATACAGGAGCAGTTGTTGTGGCTGTGCCAAGACAGAGCTGCAGCCGCTGGAGTTGTCGCAAGCTTCTCCTCGCACGGAGCCGCACAAATGTGTCACCGAGCAGGGGCAGTTGTATGAACTGTCAGGAGATCTGGTCTGGCTTCCTGCTTGAGCTTCTTTTCTAATAGAGCAGCACAGAGGTGACAGCAGCTGCCTGCTGGGTTTCTGTGAACTGTTTGCTTGGCAGATTTATTCCAGGTGGTCCCCCCCTTCAGCTGTGTTAATTGCCTAAAAGTTGCTCCTTCCACTTAATACCTGAGCTGCTGCCTGCACTGGCACCTGTGGCTTTTGATCTATTGCACCTATTCACATTTACACAGGGAGTTTAGAGAGGGAAGTGTAGAGGAGGTGAGCAAACCTTTCCCTTCTTCTCAGAAAGGCCAGAGGAGCTGAGATTATTCTTCTGCAATCAGACAATTCCTTTTGTCTCCCCCAGTTTTGCCTTGCAAGGGAGCAGAAAACATATCTCCTAATCACTGCATCCCGAATGCTCTCTCAGAAAAACAATGTGCTGTGCAACAGCTCAAAGTAAATCATTGTTCAGGAAAGCAGCATTAGCTGAGGGCTTCTGAGGGCTCCTGAGCGTCAGCAGAGGCTAATGGACTTGTCTGGGCTGCAGAAGCGCTCCCGCAGCCAACGCAAACCTGTCCCACTACATCACACCATACCCAGCCAGGGCTTCAGTTCTGGCATCCAGGCAAGTACTACTGTGTTCCTAAACCATCTTCTGCCTATCAGGGCACCTGCCAAGGGAAATATGTTTTATATTTTCATTTTGTGCTTAAAATGAATCCTAGAACTACAGAATGCAGGCAAGCAGGGGCAGGAAAAGAGGGCTGGATCAGGAGCGGTGTGGCCAGCAGGACAAGGGAGGTTCTTCTGCCCCTGTACTCAGCACTGCTCAGGCCACATCTTGAGTACTGTGTCCAGTTTTGGGCTCCTCAGTTCAAGAGAGATACTGAGATATCTCTGGCACAGGTTGCCCAGGGAGGTTGTGGCTGCTCCCTCCCTGGAGGTGTTCAAGCCCAGGCTGGATGAGACCTTGAGTGACCTGCTCTAGTGGGAGGTGTCCCTGCCTATAGCAGGGGGTTGGAGCTGGATGAGCTTTGGAGTCCCTTCCAACCTAAACCATTCTATGAATTGCTCTGAAAATCTGCACCAGATCTCATTTACACCTGCCTGGGAACCTGTGTGTGCAAGCAGAGCAGGTTTCACATTTGAGACAGAAGTGCTGAGTGCACTTTTCTGACACTGTTATTAGAAAGAAGTCTGACAAGGCAAAAATCTCCATGAGAAGGTGAAGTTGTTGAAAGCCACACCAGTAGATCACAGAATCAACCAGATTGGAAGAGACCTCCAAGCTCATCCATCCAACCTAGCACCCAGCCCTATCCAGTCAACCAGACCATGGCACTAAGTGCCTCATCCAGGCTTTGCTTCAACACCTCCAGGCACGGAGGCTCCACCACCTCCCTGGGCAGCCCATTCCAATGCCAATCACTCTCTCTGCCAACAACTTCCTCCTAACATC
>WAAF01009996.1:40580-68900 GCA_013400475.1 Tricholaema leucomelas | reverse complement strand
CTTGGCCTTGTTCAGTCTCATTCCATTGGCCTCAGCCCACCCATTCAGCCTGTCCAGGTCCCTCTGCAGGGCTCTCCTACCTTCCAACAGCTCCACACCTGCTCTTAGCTTGGTGTCATCTGCAAACTTACTGATGATGTCCCCAAGGCTGTGATTCTTCTTGTCGGAGGGCAGCGTTGGCACTCGCAGTCAACCCGCAGAGCTCTAAACCAAACAAGCAGACACCGTAGCTATGGAGAGAGAGGGAAGCAACAATAAAACAACTTCATAACAAAGGGATGTGGCAGCACACATGAAACTGCAGAGGTAGCTTTCAAGCACGTTGTTAACAGCACTGAAGATGACAAAATAGATGGATTGCAGCAGAGAGCGAAGATGTCTGGAGGCCAGCACAAGGCTATTGTTGGTATGTTTCAGGGCTTGATGAAATCATCAGCAACGTTTTCTCCTTTCTTCTCTTTTGTTCTTCTGCATTAAGCAGAAATAATCTTTGTGAAGAGGAGAATGAGCAATCACATGCTTGGTTTTCTTCCTTCTGCCATTAAAAGCTACAATGTATGATGGTTCATAGAATCATAGAATGGTTTAGGTTGGAAGGGACCTCAAGGATCATCCAGCTCCAACCCCCTGCCATAGGCAGGGACACCTCCCACTAGAGCAGGCTGCTCAAGGCCTCATCCAGCCTGGCCTTAAATGCCTCCAGGGAGGAAGCATCCACAACCTCCCTGGGCAACCTGTGCCAGTGTCCTACCACCCTCACTGTAAAGAACTTCCTCCTAATATCCAGTGTAAATCTCCCCTCTTCCAGCTTAAACCCATTCCCCCTCGTCCTGACATTCCCAGACCTTGTCAATAGTCCCTCCCCAGCCTTCCTGGAGGCTCCCTTCAGGTTCTGGAAAGCCACTCTAAGGTCTCCTCAAAGCCTTCTCTTCTCCAGGCTGCAGAGCCCCAACTCTCTCAGCCTGTCCTCATAGCAGAGCTGCTGCAGCCCTCTGATCATCTTTGTGGCTCTCCTCTGGACTGGCTCCAGCAGTTCCATGTCCTTCTTGTGTTGGGGGCTCCAGAACTGCACACAGTACTCCAGGTGGGGTCTGAGGAGAGCAGAGTAAAGGGGCAGAATCCCCTCCCTTGCCCTGCTGCCCACACTGCTCTTGCTGCAGCCCAGCACAGGGTTGCTGTCTGGGCTGCATGTGCACGCTGTTGGCTCATGTTGAGCTTTTCATCAACCCAGACCCCCAGGTCCTTCTCCTCAGGGCTGCTCTCAGCCATTCACCACCCAGCCTGTATCTGTGCCTGCGACTGCGCTGACGCAGGTGCAGGACCTTACGCAGGACTCTCAGGTCTTCTTCCACAGAGCTGCTTTCTCTCAGGTCAGCCCCCAACCTGTACTGGTACATGAGAGTTATTCCCCCAGAGGATGCAATGTGAATGGTTTGTGATTTCCTTTGCCAATAAAGGGAGGAGTAGCTTTCAGAGGTGGAAAACATACTCTTAAGGGGGAAAGGACTGTCTATGTTAATCAGAAAAGAGCCAGCATTCAAGTGGCATTTTTTCTCTAGGAGGACTTTGAGATTAAGAGTGGGAAGTGGGAAGGATTGGATGCTAGTGACAGAGGTGTCAGGATTCAGATAAATAGGGATATAATTCCTTGAGGAGGTGAAGCCACATCTCCTCTTAGGCTAACCAAGACATCGTGTTAAAGAACCAAACCAGCTGTTCCTGACCTCCTTTAAGGACAAATGACCAACACTCCTTGCACAATTGCTCTCCCAGGGCACCTCTTCCTTCTTGTCTTATCAATGCAAGTGATAAGGAGGTAGCCTGGGAAACCACTTCCAAGCCCTAACTGTAATGTTTTCCGTACACGTAGATTTGTGAGAGTGGAGATTCTGGCAGTATTGGATTCAGTGGCCTCCTGCCAGAGATTGATAAGGATCCAAACTTACATGGAGAGAGCAAGAGCTGGCTCCTTAAACCAGGCAACAAACGGTTTGGATTGCGACAGTATAAGCGGACAGATGTCAAACTCCCTATCAGGAATTCAGAGCTGGCCCTGCTGAGGGAAATACTGACTTGCCAAATGGAAACCCAGAGCAAGTCTCCAGGGAAAAGGCAGAGTACACAGTTATAAGTAATGGGTAAAGAAAAGCTCTGCAAACCACCAGAAAGTCAAAAGGAAAAGAATCACAGCATTAACCAGGTTGGAAAAGACCTCTAGGGTTATCGAGTCTAACCTGTCACTTAAGCCTTCTAATTAACTAACCCATGGCACTAAGTACCTCATCCAGCCTCCTTTTAAACACCTCCAGGGATGGTGAATCCACTGCCTTCCCAGGCAGCCCATTCCAATGCCAATCACTCTCTCTGTGAAGAACTTCTTCCTAACATCCAGCCTGAACCTGCCCTGGTGCAGCTTGAGGCTGTGTCACGGAATCATAGAGTCACAGAATTATAGAATCAGCCAGGTTGGAAGAGAGCTCCAAGCTCATCCAGCCCAACCTAGCACCCAGCCCTGGCCAATCAACCAGACCATGGCACTAAGTGTCCCATCCAGACTTTTTCAACAAGATTCACCTTAAACCATATCCCTAAGCATCACATCCTTAAACACATCCAGGGTGGGTGACTCCACGACCTCCCTGGGCAGCTCATTCCAGTCCCTGACCACTCTCTCTGTGTAAAACCTTTTCCTAATGTTCAACCTGACCCTATCCAGCCTCAGCTTGAGGCCATCCCCCCTTGTTCTCTCTCCAGTCACCTGTGAGAAGGGCCCAGCAGCAGCCTCTCCACAGTGTCCCTTCAGGTAGCTGTAGACAGCAGTGAGGTCTCCTCTCAGCCTCCTCTTCCTTCAACTAAGATGAGATGAATTAGCCAAATGAGTACTGGACCATGTAAAACTTGTAAGCTTCCCCAGAATGCCTAAGGAAAGGGTGGATGTCATGAACAAGATAACAGCTTTGGTATCAAGTCTGAACCAGACAGGAATTGGCTGATTGTACCATGTGAAGATATGATCACAGGAAACGAATGTCCCACAAAGATATATGTGTATGTTTTTGAGAGGATGTGGAAGGAGTCTGTCCTTGGCTTTCTTTTTTTAACAAGAGACCAAAATTCCATCAGCCTTGGGGGAAAAAAAGAAGGTGGTAATAGGGAAAGCTGCAAAAGCCCTCAGCAAATGGCATCGTCTGAAAACACAAGATTTGGTGCTCAAAGTCTACTTGTTTGGACTCAAAAGAGAGAAGCCAAGTCAGCTTAAGGAAGGGAATAAAAATATTGTGCCCAAAGACCTGCTCAAGTGGCAGAAACGTTTGGTGAGGCAGCAGGAGTTAGTATCTTCAAGAAAGTCTACGTGCATGGGCAGGGTTTTGACAGACAGGGATTAAAATGCCTTCCAAGTCCAGTTTGCCAAAAGTTTACCAGCTGTCAGGGAGCTGTGGTATGAAGGAAGGCTGAGAGAATCACAGAACCACAGAATCACAGAAACATTCAGGTTGGAAAAGCCCTTCAGGATCACCAACTCCTACCTAGAACCCTGCTCTACAAGATTCACCTTAAGCCATAGCCCCAAGCACCACATCCAAATGACCTTAAACACATCCAGGCTGGGTGACTCCACCACTTCCCTGGGCAGCTCATTCCAGTCCCTGACCACTCTCTCCAGGAAAACCCTTGTTCTAATGTCCAATCTAACCCTCCCCAGTCTCAGATTGAGCCCATTCTCCCAGCAATGAGCTTTGCCCTGAGCCTCCTCTTCTGCAGGCTGCACACCCCCAGCTCCCTCAGCCTCTCCTCACAGGGCTGTGCTCCAGGCCCCTCCCCAGCTTCGTTGCCTCAACATCTCTCTTGAATTGAGGATCCCAGAACTGGACACAGCACTCAAGCTGTGGCCTGAGCAGTGCTGAGCACAGGGGCAGAAGAACCTCCCTTGTCCTGCTGGCCACACTGCTCCTGAGCCAGCCCAGGATGCCATTGGCTCTGCTGCCCACCTGGGCACTGCTGCCTCATCTTCAGCTACTCTCTACCAGCACCCCCAGGTCCCTTTCTGACCAGCTGCTCTCAGCCACTCTGTCCCCAGCCTAAACCCCTCTCAGCAATAGAAAATCACCATGGCTGCCAGAGCATAAAAGACTTCAGAGTCTGCTGGCTCTGACACCCACTCTTCATTTCTTCTGGACACAGCAAAAGAGATCAAGTTCCTCACAAAGATCTCGAGAGGAAGGTTTGGGAGCTGTGTGCTGGAACACAGGGGCTGGAGTCTGCCTGTGACATGTGGCAGCAGGAACGTGACTGCAGCAGGGAAAAATGCGTGGAGAAATCACAAAGGGAATGCAAAGGCCTGGCCACAGCTGCACAGAGCTCTCTTGTTTTCTACATGCACATAACTTTAAACCCCAAAAAGAGACCATTTACTGCCTAGTATCTCACTGCAGGGCAGCAAAATGCAAACGAGCACAAAGCAGGATACAGAAGTGTTTGAAAAGTAGAACCCAGGTGGCCAAGAAGGCCAACAGCATCCTGACCACTGTCAGGACCAGTGTGACCAACTACCTCCCATGTAGAATCATAGAGTCATAGAATCAACCAGGTTGGAAGAGACCTCCAAGATCAGCCAGTCCAACCCAACACTCAGCCCTATCCAGTCAACTAGACCATGGCAGAATAACCTCCCTCATCCTGCTGGCCACACTGCTCCTGAGCCAGGCCGGGTTGACATTGACTCTCTTGGCTACCTGGGCACACTGCTGGCTCATCTTCAGCTTACTCTCTACCAGCACCCCCAGATCCCTTTCTTCCTGGCTGCTCTCAGCCACTCTGTCCCCAGCCTTTAGCACTGCTTGGGGTCGTTGTGGCCAAAGTGCAGAACCTTGCACAGATATTAACATCAATCTACAACTGGGGGCAGCAGAACTGGAGGCAGTTCTCAAGAAGTCCTTGCTTTTACTCAATAAGAGATGATGCAAACCATAATTAAGTGGCAGCTACAGAACTCTGGTACCTGCTCATGCTGTGGGATTCAAAACTTGTTTCCAAACTGCTTTTGCTTGACGCAAAAATTCTGGGCTTGGTTCTGTTGTAAAGTGAATGAAGCAGCATGAGTGATAGGTGCCATTTCAAGTAATAAACAGAGGGAGCTAAAAGGGAGTCAGGCAGGCAGCAGCTCTCTATAACATGTGGCTAATTAAAGCTAAGCATATCACTGGGGTTTTAATGTGATATCAATAGCCTGGGAGCTGTGTATTAGATTAAAAGGCACAGAACCGAGGTCTCGGTAATCTTCTGTTCACGCAGCATCAACATGGGAAATCTCCATCATCATTGTGGAAAAAGCAAGTGGAGTAAAAGGATCACATTCATTATGAGGCTGATAAATGATAAAAAGATGCATAAATTTCATTTTGTGCTCATTATGGATTGCACTGGGGGCTGAAAGGAGGTCTCTGGTTGTGATTTATATGGCACTAATAGGGTCTATTCTGGTTTATGTTTGCAGATTTATGGCTGCTTCTCCCACTGCTAAACTGCAGTTGGAGAGAATTAAAACATCAGTTCCTTAAGTGTGTGTTTGCATGTGGTGATAGCCTTGTTAGCTGTGTCCAGAGAAGGGCACCAAGGCTGGTGAGGGGCCTGAAGCACAGCCCTGTGAGGAGAGGCTGAGGGAGCTGGGGGTGTGCAGCCTGCAGAAAAAAAGAGGCTCGGGGCAGAGCTCATTGCTGTCTGCAGCTACCTGAAGGGAGGCTGTAGCCAGGTGGGGTTGGGCTCTTCTGCCAGGCAGCCAACAACAGAACAAGGGGACACAGCCTCAAGTTGTGCCAGGGGAGGTCTCTGATGGATGTCAGGAGGAAGTTGTTGGCAGAGAGAGTGATTGGCATTGGAATGGGCTGCCCAGGGAGGTGGTGGAGTCACCATCCCTGGAGGTGTTGAAGCCAAGCCTGGATGAGGCACTTAGTGCCATGGTCTGGTTGATTGGCTGGAGCTGGGTGCTAGGTTGGGCTGGATGAGCTTGGAGGTCTCTTCCAATCTGGCTGATTCTATGATTCCTCTTCCAAAGCTGGACTGGGAATAATGTATTCAGCAGGAGCAGGGAGGTTATTATCCCCTTGTACTCTGCTCTGGTGAGACTGCTCCTCAAATGATGTGTTCAGTTTTTTGCACCTCATTACAAGAGAGATGTGGAGGTGCTGGAACCTGTGCAGAGGAAGGCAACGAAGCTGGGGAAGAGCCTGGAGAATAATTCTTATGAAGAGCAACTGAGGGAGCTGGGGATGGTTAGTGTGAAAAAGAGGAGGCTGAGGGCAGACTTGTCACTGTCTACAGCTACCTGAAAGGAGGTTGTGCAGAGGTTGGTGCTGGTCTCTTCTCAGAGTTAATTAGTGACAGAACAAGAGGGAATGGCCTCAAGCTGAGACTGGGTAGGTTTAGACTGGATATTAGGGTTTTTTTTTCCCAACAAAAGTGGTCAGGCATTGGAAGGAGCTGCCCAGGGAGGAGGTGGAGTTACCAACCCTGGATGTGTTCAAAGGTCATTTGGATGTGGTGCTTGGGGATATGGTTTAGGATGCACCTTGTAGCGCAGGGATGTGGGTTGGACTTGGTGATCCTAAGGGGCTTTTCCAACCTGGATGCTTCTGTGAGTCTGTGAAATTGTACCATTATTTTAAGCCCTAAAAGCATGCACATATTCTGCTGCTTTTAATCTGGAAACTGGCCAGGATACCAGGAGCGACCCAGGTCCTACACCAGCTTCTGTCTTCTAACTGGGATGCATTAAAAAGAGTGTGGCCAGCAGGTCAAGTGAGGTTCTCCTCTCCCTCTACTCTGCCCTAGCGATATCACATCTGGAGTATTTTTTCCAGTTCTGGGCTCTCCAGTTCAAGAGGGACAAGGATATACCAGAGAGAATCATAGAATCAAACAGGTTGGAAGAGACCTCCAAGATCATCCAGTCAGTGTCCAAGGGAGGGCTATGAGGATGATTAAGGGACTGGAGCATCTCTCTTTTGAGGAGATGCTGGGAGACCTGGGGCTGTTTGGTCTGGAGAAGAGAAAGCTGAGAGGAAATCTCACTAGTGTTTATAAGTATCTGAAGGGTGAGTGTCAAGAAGAAGGGGCCAACCTTTTGTCAGTGGTGTCCTGGGACAGGATGAGGAGCAGTGGATACAAGCTGGTACACAGGAAGTTCCACCTCAACATGAGGAAAAACATCTTTACTGTGAGGGTGCTGGAGGCTGGAGCAGGCTGCCCAGAGAGGCTGTGGAGTCTCCTTCTCTGGAGAGAGATGGATGCGTTCCTGCGTGACCTGCCCTAAGTGATCCTGCTTTGGCAAGAGAGGTTGGACTCAGTGATCTCTAGAGGTCCCTTCCAATCTCTACCAGTCGAGGACCGTATGATTCTGTAACTGTTTTGATCTCAGACTCTCCTCAGGTTTCACTGAGACAGGGAGGTGTTGTGCTTCTCGACAGTGTCTGGTTAAAGCATAGAGCTCCACTCTGGCAGTTAGTGCTTTGAATCAGCAGAGGCCTTTTTTCACTTGGGAGAGGGTTTCAGAAGCTGGTGTCTTGTGCTGTTGCTTGAGCTGAGTGAGCAAACAATCTCATCCTCTTTGCCAGTGGCGAATAAAGCATCGCTGTTCAAAGGGTATCAACAATTCCTGTGTCACCACAAAGAGATTTTAGCAGCTGCTGACACACTTACATCCTCCAGCTGTAAACCCAGCCCTGGCCAATCAACCAGACCATGGCACTAAGTGCCCCAGCCAGGTTTGCTTGAACACCTCCAGGGACAGCGACTCCACCACCTCCCTGGGCAGCCCATTCCAATGCCAATCACTCTCTCTGCCAACAACTTCCTCCTAACATCCAGCCTAGACCTGCCCTGGCACAACTTGAGGCTGTGTCCCCTTGTCCTGTTGCTGATTGCCTGGGAGAAGAGCCCAACCCCACCTGGCTACAGCCTCCCTTCAGGTAGTTGTAGACTTTCTTCACAAGAAAGATGTTCCAGTCTCTTAATCATCTTTGTTGCCCTTTTCTGCACCCTCTCCAGCAAGTCCTTGTCCTCCTTGAACTGCATCAGTTTGTAGCTCTGTTATCCTACTTAATTAGCCTTTGGAACACTTAACAACACAATTTCCATACAAGAAGCATAACTAAAATAACAGCAGAGGGCAAATACCTTCTATCCAAACCTCAGCTCATTTATACCTGCAAAATAACCAGGAGCATCCTAGAAGAGCAGCAGAGCTGCTGCTCAGCTTTGGTCATTTTCTCTTCTTGAAACTGGTTCTAAATCCCAAATGTCAGCCTACAAACCAAGGCATCTGATTGCAGCAGCAGCAAATTATCTGAGGTTTTAATAAGCAGTTATGTTAATGAACAAAAAGCTGTGATGAAACCTTTTATTTGTCCTCTTTTTTTTTTGTGCTGTTATAATGTTATCCTTAAGGATTTCTTTTATCATTAAAAGCTACCTGAGAAGCATATTAATGCAGGCAATTCCAGCAAATCATCACTTGTATCCTAATTAGGTAAAGAAAGAAAAACTGAGCTCATCATAGCTGCATTATACAAAGTGTTCTTGATTTCACTAATTATCACCCCTGTTCATTAGAATCCTCCAGGGCCTTACTGTGCTCTGGGTGACCTCATCTTTTCCTTCCCTGCCATTTGTGTGACCCTCATTGTTCCAGAGGCAGAGGAACCAAGGTGTATGCAGATGTAAGGAACTTCAGAAGTTCCCTGGCACCTGTGCTCCTTGTGCCCAAAGAAACAAACTTTTAAGCCCACGTGTCTCAGCCTTGCTTCTCTAGCACATGCACAGCTCCTCATGACAATTGGAGCTGTGTCTGCAGAAATATGTCAGAATGGGATGTTGATCACTGGCTGAACTGTGCATGGAGAAGGAAGAAGGACTTTGCTGCTCTTCCAGACCACCAATGCACCTGCCACAGCAGTTAACGTGGAGGGTTTGGCGTGAGCATCGGTAAGCCAGAAAGGTGCAGACTGTGGTACCTGTGGTGCAAGGACAGATGCAGCTGTGGTGGGAAAAGGATGCCAAGATAATAAGGGAAAAGGAAGAGGTGGTGAAGACCAAGGAGTTGCTGCTCTACCCAAAGGAAGGGTTAAGTTTCCAAGAAATCAAAACTTGCTCTTCAGTTCACAGAATCACAGAACTGTAGAGGTTGGAAGGGACCTCCAGACATCATCCAGTCCAACCTCCCTTCCAAGCAGGATCCCATAGGGTAGTTCACACAGGAATGCATTCAGGTGGGGTTTGAAAGTCTCCAGAGAAGGAGACTCCACAACCTCTCTGGGCAGCCTGCTCCAGGGCTCCATCATCCTAGCTATAAAGAAGTTTCTCCCCATGTTGAGGTAAAAGCTTCTCTGTTCCAGTTTGTAGCTATTGCTCCCTGTCTTATTGCTGCTGACCACCAAAAAGAGCTTGGCCCCAGCCACTTGGCACCCACCCCTCAGATACTTGTACACATTGATCAGATCTCCTTTCAGCCTTCCCTTCTCCAGCCCCAGGTTTCTCAGTCTCTCAAACACAGCCTTGCTGAGTTTTAAGGGCAGATTTATCACCAGTGCAGGATTTTCCCACTCTGATGCCAATATTGTTATCCATGCCTCATAGGCCATCCAAAATTAATGAGGTTTCGTCATGTTATGTGCAGGAGAGACATGTTTACAGTGAGGCGGGTGAGACACTGGAAGAGGTTGCCCAGGGAACTTGTGGATGCCCTGTCTCTGGAGGTGTTCAAGGCCAGGATGGACAGGGCCTTGAGCAACCTGGGATAGTGGAAAGAAAACAAAAACCAAACCACGTCTGGTCCCAGTCTCCTGACATCCCACCCTTCAAGTGTTGATAAGCATTGATGAGATCCTCCCCACCTCAGTCTGCTCTTCTCCAGACTAAGAAGACTCAATTCTCTCAGTCTGCTGTGTGCAGTTCTGGAGCCCCCAGCACAAGAAGGACATGGAAGTATTGGAGCCAGTCCAGAGAATGTCATGAAGAAGCTCAAGGGGCTGCAGCAGCTCTGCTATGAAGACAGACTGAGAGAGTTGGGGCTCTGCAGCCTGGAGAAGAGAAGGCTTCCAGGCGACCTTGGAGTAGCCTTCCAGTATCTGAAGGGGGCTACAGGAGGGCTGGGGAGGGACTATTGACAAGGTCTTGTAATGACAGCATGAGGAGGAATGGGTTTGAACTGGCAGAAAGCAGATTGAAACTGGATGTTAGGAAGAAGTTGTTTGCAGTGAGGGTGGTGAGACGCTGGCACAGGTGGCTCAGGGAGGTTGTGGAGCACAGAAGCACAGAATGTGTTTCAAGAATCACAGAAGATGTTCAAGGCCAGGCTGGATGAGGCCTTGAGTGACCTGTTCTAGTGGGAGGTGTCCCTGCCTATGGTGGGGGTTTGGAACTGGATGAGCTTTGAGGTTCCTTCTAACCTAAACCATTCTATGATTCTATTCACTTGGATGCCTTCTATGTGATAATATGTAACCATCCTTGGAGTGCAGGATTGGCTTGAGATCTTCAGGTGCTCAGGCTGGAGTGCTGGACACATAAGAGTCATCTAACTGAAGGGAGGCTGTAGCCAGGTGGGGTTGGTCTCTTCTGCCAGGCAAGCAGCAACAGAACAAGGGGACACAGCCTCAAGCTGTGCCAGGGCAGGTCTAGGCTGGATGTTAGGAGGAAGTTGTTGGCAGAGAGAGTGATTGGCATTGGAATGGGCTGCCCAGGGAGGTGGTGGAGTGGCTGTGCCTGGAGGTGTTGAAGCCAAGCCTGGCTGGGGCACTTAGTGCCATGGTCTGGTTGATTGGCCAGGGCTGGGTGCTAGGTTGGACTGGAAGATCTTGGAGATCTCTTCCAAGCTGGTTGATTCTATGATTCTGTAATCACTGTTTTCTTGGTGTTGGTTACCTGTAACAGGCATTCTGTTGCTGTTGTTGTTTGCCCTTTCTAGGAGTTTGTCATGATTGTTGTCTTTGGTTTGGAATTCATCATTCGTATCTGGTCTGCTGGCTGCTGCTGTCGGTACCGAGGATGGCAAGGAAGGCTGCGCTTTGCAAGGAAACCCTTCTGTGTCATAGGTGAGTGTCCACCCTCTGGCTTGCTTCTGAGCTGAAAACAAACATGCACACCCCTTCTGACTTGCAGCAGCCAGACCCCTCACTAGGTGTAAATCCAGAATGGCTGAGTGTCAGCGGACATCTGCTGGGGCTTTCTCTAGATGCAAACTCACAAAGGCTCTAAACTAGCAGCTAGCCCTTGTTTGTTATGTCCTCCAAAAGACAGGTTCCTCTGCATGCCATACAGCCAGGTTGGAAGAGACCTCCAAGCTTATCCCATTCAACCTAGCACCCAGCCCTAGCCAAGCAACCAGACCATGGCACTAAGTGCCTCATCCAGGCTTTGCTTCAGCACCTCCAGGGACGGTGACTCCACCACCTCCCTGGGCAGCCCATTCCAATGCCAATCACTCTCTCTGACAACAACTTCCTCCTAACATCCAGCCTAGACCTCCCCTGGCACAACTTGAGGCTGTGTCCCCTTGTTCTGTTGCTGGTTGTCTGGGAGGAGAAGAGACCAACCCTCACCTGGCTAGAGCCTCCCTTCAGTTAGTTGTAGACAGCAATGAGGTCTGCCCTGAGCCTCCTCTTCCTTTATGTGATCTAGTGTGAGATGTCCCTACCTGTGGCAGAGGGGTTGGAGCTGGCTGAGCCTTGAGGTCCCTTCCAACCCTGACGATTCTGTGCTTCCTAGTGAAAGATTTGATGGCTTTCCCTTAGCCCCTTTGCAGTTTCCCCACAGCTGCTTCTGTTTTACCTCTAGTCAAGCTACAGCACGATGGAAATGTCACAAGTTCAAATTCTGCTGAGGCTGCAGAATGAACAAATTCCCAGCAGGAAGTTAAGTCCATTATCTGTAATCAGGCTCTTGAACTTGATGGCTGGCAAAGCTCGCTTCAGAGCACGCAGTGATAGCAGTGTCTGTTGCATACTGCTGGATCTATTTTTCATTAATTAAGAGTGCTAATGAGCCATCACGTGGCACTTTTGTCAAACCTTTCTAAACAAATCCCTATCTAGCTTGTTCCAACATCTGCCCAAACTCTAACTGGAATTAATTCAGTGTATTGATGTAATGCTGTGTGGTGTGGCTGTCACCTCGGTATGTAGGCTCATGCTATAGTTTGGATACAGCAGGCAGTAAATCTGCTGCTCGTGATAAACAACAGATAAACAGCCTCCTTTCCAGATTGGTTTGAACTCTAAATAACCCAGTGATGGTCTGTAATTAAATATATCCTTGACCAAGGAGGCACAACTCACATCAGAAGATAGAGAGAGTCCAACGGAGAGCCAGGAGGATGATTAGAGGGTTTGAGCATCTCCCCGTGATGAGAGATTGAGATCCCTGAGGCTGTTTAGTCTGGAGAAGAGAAGGCTGAGAGGGCATCTGATCAATGGGTACAAATATCTGAGAGGTGGGTGTCGAGTCCTCCCTGGAGACTGGCTGGGGCACAACCATGGTCTGGTTGATTGGCCAGGGCTGGGTGCTAGGTTGGACTGGATAAGCTTGGAGGTCTCTTCCAGCCCAGTTGATTCTATGAAGTGGCTGGGGCCAATCTCTTTGTGGTTGTCAGCAGCACATCCTTTTTGGTTTGTCTTTTCATTTTCATTAAAGTGGTTTCAATTTTCTTTTCCAATCCCTAAGTCTCTCTCTCTCCCTTTTTGCCTTACACTTCCCCTTTGGGAAGGGAGAGGGATTGATAGAGGGCATCTGCCACTTGTTTAGTGGCTGGCCCAGCCCTCACCCTTGACACTGGGGAAAGGCATTTTAGATTCAGTCAAGATCCTCTTCTCTTTAACATCAGAATTAGAAGCACCCTCTCTCCTAACAGGCAGAACAGCTTCTGGGTGAGGCATGGTTAAATTGTTCTCTGAGAGATTTGGAGCAGGAAATGACAGTCTCTCAGCCCCACTGAAACTATCCAAAGATCAATAAATAATCCTTAATTGGTCCAGAGAGAGCTGCTGATTTACCCTGTCACCTGGAGTTAATGGCAGTCATCTGCTACGTGAGAAACTTTGATTCTATCCACCCAAGGAATTATCAGTCCTAAAAGACAATTCCAGCAGCACAGATTAGGAGAGATCCACACCAGAACGGATGGAATAGGCTAGAGCAGTGGGATGTGAAGAATAAGAGCATGAGGACAGATTTGTGACAGAAAGCCTGGTAAAAGTGAGAGACCTTTCACTAAAAGGCATGTACCTGTGTCACTGGAGTGACTTTCATAGAGGGTTATTTAAGGTATTTAGGAGGAGAGGCTGAGGGAGCTGGGGGTGTGCAGCCTGCAGAAGAGGAGGCTCAGGGCAGAGCTCATTGCTGTCTGCAGCTACCTGAAGGGAGGCTGTAGCCAGGTGGGGTTGGGCTCTGCTGCCAGGCACCCAGCAACAGAAGAAAGGGACACAGTCTGAAGCTGTGCCAGGGGAGGTCTAGGCTGGATGTCAGGAGGAAGTTGTTGTCAGAGAGAGTGATTGGCATTGGAATGGGCTGCCCAGGGAGGTGGTGGAGTCACCGTCCCTGGAGGTGTTGAAGCCAAGCCTGGCTGGGGCACTTAGTGCCATGGTCTGGTTGATTGGCCAGGGCTGGATGCTGGATTGGTCTGGCTGAACTTGGAGGTCTCTTCCAACCTGGATGATTCTATGATTCTATGATAAGCTTCGTTTTGTTTATGTGTGTCTGAGATAGAGAGGGAGAAAAGAACAGACAGGGAGTAGCCCTTCTGGAATGGGCTGCCCAGGGAGGTGGTGGAGTCCCCATCCCTGGAGGTGTTTAAAAGGAGACCAGATAAGGCACTTAGTGTCGTGGTTTAGTTTATTTGAAGGTGTTAGGTGATAGGTTGGACTCGATCATCTCAAAGGTCTTTTTCAACCTACACTTAATTCTGTGATTCTGTGCTACAGCAGGGGAAAAGGAAGACAACTTGTGTACAGGAGAGAAAGTACAGGTCTTTGATTCCTCCTTTTCACAGCTGCTGTGCTAAACACAGCAATTAGGAAGGAGGTTTGACAGTGTAACAACATTGTTACAGCCTGTAACCGAGTTACAGTATTTATATCTCAACTTTAATAGGGCTAAGTAGAAATATTTGCATGTTGCTAGATGGCAAATTGGGCTTCTTCTGCACAGTTTAATTCCTTCCCTTCCCTTCCCACCCCTAGCACTTAAGCACCTGGTTCCCATCACCTGTACTCTCCTCTTGAAGAAAAATTGCTTCTCTTTTTTTTTTAACCTGCTGATAGCTCTCAAAAGTGAAGATTTGATCTTTCTGTTGCTACATGATCATAGAATCATAGAATCAACCAAGTTGGAAGAGACCTCCAAGATCATCCAGTCCAACCTATCACCATGACTCTATGATCTCTTCCCTCTCCACCTACAAACAGGCTTTTCCTCCCCCTCAGAGATGTGCCCTTCTCTGCCCTGCTCTTTTCAGCATCTCCCCAGTTTCTGCCTGCCCACTTTCACCCTCCCATCCAGGAGTTTCCTGCTTTGCCTTTCCACACCCATACCACTGCATCACCTTCACTTTCTGCACAACCTGAGCACGTGTTAGATTCTTCCAGACACCCTGTGGGGTTACAGAGACCCAGCACTGCTTGCCTTGCTGGGCTGGAGCAGGTGGAAACCCCACTTGGTGTCTTTCTACATGCCTTCTGAAAAAAAAACAGAGGTGTTAATACCTTTAGCCCAGTCAGCAAATCACACAATATTTTTTGCAGATATAGGCAGGAATTTGGGTGCCTTGAAAACTCTAATTCCAGCAATTCAAGGAGAAACAACCAATCTTGTCCTTAATTTTCCCTACTTATTCCTTGATATCCTGCAGCAATTGATTTGACAAGTTAAGTGCATGTTGTGTCTCTATCAGATTTCAGCTGCCTTTTGATCTCACTTTTGTAAGGAAGGGTAAATAGGAGGCATCCAACAGACCTTATCTTCTGCTAGTTTGCATACCTCTATCTGCCATCTCGTGTTTGTCTGGTGACTAACCACTCCTGAATTATTCAGCCTTTGCTCTCTACACAAGCCTTGCCATGCATGGAATTAGTTTGAGGTTTTTCTTTGCTGATAACTTTGTGGTTTTCTTCCAGTCTCATCTAATGAGCATCTCTGTTCATCGGGTAGATGAGTGTGTGCTTACCTACTCATCCAGCTTCCTTTCTCTCCCCAAAGCATAGAAGCATAGAATGGTAGGGGTTGGAAGGGACCTCTGAAGATTGGTGAGTCCAACCCCCATGCCAGAGCAGGATCACCTAGGGCAGGTCACAGGAATGCATGCAGGTGGGTCTTGAAAGTTTCTAGGGAAGGAGACTTCACAGCCTCTCTGGGCAGCCTGCTCCAGAGCTCCAGCAGGTGGGTCTTGAAAGTTTCTAGGGAAGGAGACTTCACAACTTCTCTAGGCAGCCTGCTCCAGGGCTCCTGCACCCTTAGAGTGGAGCTGGGGTTGTTTAGCCTGAAAAAGAAGGGGCTCAGGGGTGACCCCATTGGTGTCTACAACTACCTGAAGGGAGGTTGTAGCCAGGTGGGGTTGGGCTCTGCTGCCAGGCAACCAGCAACAGAAGAAGGGGACACAGTCTCAAGTTGTGCCAGGGGAGGTCTAGGCTGGATGTTAGGAGGAAGTTGTTGGCAGAGAGAGTGATTGGCATTGGAATGGGCTGCCCAGGGAGGTGGTGGAGTCTCCATCCCTGGAGGTGTTGAAGCAAAGCCTGGATGAGGCACTTAGTGCCATGGTCTGGTTGATTGGCCAGGGCTGGGTGCTAGGTTGGACTGGATGAGCTTGGAGGTCTCTTCCAACCTGGATGATTCTATGATTCTATGATCTTGTTCCAACCCCCTTGCCATGGGCACCTGCCACTAAATCATCTTGTCCAAAGCCACATCTCTATCCTCCTGTTTTTCAACAGCAATAAAAGCCAATCTTCACCCTCACCTGTGTTTTATCTCTGCAAATCACCTCCATACCCAAAACTCTTTGGCTTTCCTACTTCTAAAAATACCAAATGGCTTTGCACCTTGACAAAAACTACCACAAAAAAAAAAAGGAAGCAAGGTTTGTTTTGCCTGTGAGGATAATTAAGATGGTTTCCATCCAGAGGGTGGATATAGATGTGAAAAACATCGAGACCTTTTTTGGCTGGAGTGACAACAGCATCTGCAAAACTCCAACAGTGTCATCCATCCCAAGAATTTCCTGAAGGTCTCCTGCCAATTACTTTTGCTAGTAGGTGATGATTAATCATAACCTGCCTGGACTGTGAGCAGAGAGATCTGATCCCTGACCAGAAAGAAAAGCTACGTTCTGATGTAGCTGAAAGCAAACTTTGCCAGGAGTCAAGGTCCTGAGCGCTGTTATTTTTAGTCTCTGCAAAATTCAGGTTGTCTCTATTGCTTCAGGAGGGGGTTTTGTTGTCTCTGCTGGTCCTTAGGCTTTTGGTGGTTGTTTGTTTCTTTCCTCTTTAAAATTGAGGCCTTGTAATAGAATCATAGAATCAGCCAGGTGGGAAGAGACCTCCAAGCTCACCCAGCCCAACCTAGCACCCAGCCCTGGCCAATCAACCAGACCATGGCACTAAGTGCCTCATCCAGGCTTTGCTTCAACACCTCCAGGCACGGCGACTCCACCACCTCCCTGGGCAGCCCATTCCAATGCCAATCACTCTCTCTGCCAACAACTTCCTCCTGACATCTACCCTAGACCTGCCCTGGCACAACTTGAGGCTGTGTCCCCTTCTTCTGTTGCTGGTTGTCTGGGAGAAGAGCCCAACCCCAGCTGGCTACAGCCTCCCTTCAGGTAGTTGTAGACAGCAATGAGCTCTGCCCTGAGCCTCCTCTTCTACAGGCTGCACACCCCCAGCTCCCTCAGCCTCCCCTCATAGGGTTTGTGTTCCAGGCCCCTCACCAGCTTTGTTGCTCTTCTCTGGACACCTTCCATATCAGCTTTCTTTTTTCCTTTGGGAGAGGCAGAACTCAGCTTCCTGCCTCTCCCAAATTACGTTGGACATTTTCAGGTGATTCCATTGAATGGGTGACATTAAACTGTTTGGGGCTTTGTAGGCAGAGAATAAGGCTTGAGTAAGTCAGATTGCAGAGGGTGAATTCAGGTGACCCCAAAAGAGTGCCTGTCTCCAGAGTGTAGGCTCCAAAAAGCCACTTTACAGGTCCTTCAGTCTTGGGGTTCTTCAGTCTAGAGAAGAGAAGGCTCTGAGGAGACCTTCTTGTGGCCTTCCAATATCTGAAGGGGGCTACAAGAAAGCTGGGGAGGGTGTTGGGTAGTGATAGTACTCAGGGGAATAGATCCGAGCTAGAGGAGGGGAGATTTAGATTAGACATTAGAAAGAAGTTGTTCAATATGAGGGTGGTGAGAGCCTGACACAGGTTGCCCAGGGAGGTGGTGGAAGCCTCATCTCTGCAAGTGTTTTAAGTCCAGGCTGGATAAGGCTCTGGGCAGCCTGATCTAGTGTGAGGTGTCCCTGCTCATGGCAGGGGGGTTGGAACTGGCTGATCTTTGTGGTCCCTTCCAACCCTGACTGATTCTGTGATTTGATGGGTCTATAATTCTATGATTCTACAATTCTGTAATTCTATGATTCCAGTAGATTGAGTGATGCTGTCTGGTGATCAACAGGAGGAAGAACTTCTTTACTGTAGGGGTCACAGAACACTGGAACAAGAGGTTATGGAGTCTCCTTCTCAGGAGACTTTCCAGCCCTGTCTGGATGTGTTCCTGTGTGACCTGCACTAGATTGTGTGGTCCTGCTCTGGCAGGGGGGTTGGACTCGAGGATCTATGGAGGTCCCTTCCAACCCCTGATATCCTGTGATCAGGAAAACAAAAAAGGAGACTTGGGTTTTTAAAGCCAGGCTGGATGTGGCTCTGGGCAACACTTAGTGCCGTGGTCTAATTGATTGGCTAGGGCTGAGTGCTAGGTTGGACTGGATGATCTTGGAGGTCTCTTCCAACCTGGATGATTCTGTGATTCTATTATTCTGTGATCATCTTAGTTAGGGACACTTTCTTCAGCACAGCCTGAAGATTTTCCAGCACTCTGTGAGCAGCAGAGCCAGGAAAACACAGAAATAAAGAAGCTTGCTCCTAGGTGGGTCTGTGTGTGCTACGTGTCTCTGCTTCCAGTGCAGTCAAGATCTAGGGCTTAGTTCAACAGAGGTGTTCCCTGTTACATGATATTCCCTGCTCTCCAGCAACTTCTGAAGGGCACAGCCAGCCCAGGTCTGAGAACATAGCTGTCAGACCAAGGGGATGTTTCAGATCCCTTAAGGCATCTCAAATGGCACTGGGCAAATAAATTTGGGCAGCTGAATTGAGCCTTTCCTTCTTTTTTTTTTGTTTAAATCAGCTGGGCAAGCCAGCAGGAGCCTCCCTAGGGATTAGCTGCACCTCTCTCAGTGGCCTTGGCTTCCTTGTGCTGCAGAGGGAGTTTAGACATCTGCTTCATGTGTAGACATCTAAATTTAAATGTCTTCAGATGAAGCTGAGTCTCACAGAATCACAGAACTTTAGAGGTTGGAAGAGACCTCCAGAGATCTCCCCTAGGATCCCCCCTAGGGTGGGCTGCGCAGAAATGCATCCAGGTGGGGTTTGAAAGTCTGAAGAGGAGGAGAGTCCACAACCTCTCTGGGCAGCCTGCTCCAGGGCTCTGCCAGCCTCACTCTAAAGAGGTTTCTCTTCATGTTGAACTGAAGCCTTCTCTGTTCCCAGTCTGAACCTGTTGCTCCTTGTCTTATTGCTGCTGACAACCCGAAAGAGATTGACCCCCTCCACTTGGCACCCCCCCCTCAGATATTTGTACACATTGATCAGATCTCCTCTCAGCCTTCTCTTCTCCAGCCTAAACAGCCTCGGGGCTCTCAGTCTCTCTCCATAGGGAAGATGCTCAAGTTCCCAATCATCCTCATGGCTCTCCACTGGAGTCTTTCCAGCAGGGCTCTGTCTCTCTTCTGCTGATCTCCACTACAATGTGTGATGTCTTTAACTTTCCCTGCTCAGTTGCCCTGTTGCTGAATGCTCACCCAGACCTACTGCATCTAGTGTACTTGTACTGTGCAGAGGTGCCCCAGAATACTTCCTCAGGTAGTGTTTCTGGCTTTTCTTCACCTCTGAACCTGTTGGATTCACATCTAGAAGCAAGTCCAGGTTTTCCTGGTAGCCAGTGGTATAGTAGCCGCCTACAACCCACCTCTCCAGTAGCCAAAGAGCATAAGACAGGCAGAGCTGGCAGACTTAGACAGTATGCTCTTAAAAAGGGCTTTTCCAAACACAATGGTTCTGTGTTTCTGTGACAGGAAGCAGGTGAGCCCAGCCTAGCACACCGTGTCCACCTGTGACATAGCCAGCAGTGAACCTCAGAGAAGGTCACACCAACAGGGCAGTCATACAGTGATATTTCTCCATGGAGATCCCTCAGACTCCAGCAGCCTGCTACTTGGAGATGTCCTCAGCCAGAACAGGGCTCTTGGTGTTAATTAGCCCAGGATTAGATCCCCTCCCGTCAGCCCATCCTGCTGGATATGAAGCTACATAAACTTTTAGCACCTTGTGGGAAGGAGTTCCACAGTTTATCAGGGTGCTCTTTAAATCACAGGCTGGCTGTACACTTAGTATTGTGCTGAGAGGATAAAGCCAGGGTGGCTGAGGGAAACCCAGGGTGTTTGCAGCGAGGGTATTTGGACCTCGACTTACTTTGGTGGCTGAGCAAAATGAACCAAGGCTGTTCCCTGCTGTCCTGGAGCAGTCTAAGGAAAGAGTCTCCTGCTTGTAGGTGCTGTCAGTCTCTCTCACCGCTCACCTGTGGGGGCCTTTTTCACTTACTGGGTGATTCTTGGCTTGGAGCTGCACTGGGGGCAAGATGAGTGTTCATGCCCAGCACAAAAGAAGCAAAACTCATGTCAGCAAGAACTGGCTTTTAGCTCTTCAGTGGCAGTTATGGGTTTAGATCATCCTTGCACAGAAGCATGCAGACATCGCGAAATCCTGCAGTTTAAGGCAGATGTCTCTTACAAAGGCTCTTTAAGCTTTTGAAGGAGGGCAGGACATTAATGATGAGGTAATGAAGTAACACAGAGCTTGTTCTGTGCTTTTCCACTCCCTGTATGCCGGTGTGAATGCCCCAGTCAGCACAAAAGAACATGCTGCTTCCTTGCAGCATCCCCGCGCCATCTCTGTGCTGCTCCTCCTCCTCATCTCGATCAGCAGTTGGCTGATTAGTTCATGCAGAACAAACTCACTCTCACAGTTTGATTCTGTGACCCAAAGAAAGAGGTCTTAACGCTTGCTGGGCTCCCACAAACGTCCCTTGCTGCCAGCTAGAAGGTTTCTGAGTGTCCAGTGCTGTATTTCCCTCCAGGATGTGGTGCGTCAGGGAAGTTGTGTCCAGAAACTGCGTTCCTCAATCTCAACTCAGAGGAGATTAATCTGCTGATTCATAAGCCCAGTTCTGTTTGGCTCTCAGCACTGGGCCTCCTCTGTTTTTTGTCCCACTTTTGTTTGTTCTTGCCTTTTCACAGGCAAAAGTTACTGCAAAAACACTTCCTGTAGGAAAAGATATAAAGGGGGAAAGTTCTAATCCATCTTGTGCAGGAAACTCGTACAGTTCACTGCATCAGACTTCAAAGCCCCTACGTGAGGTTCATGGATTCAAGGGATGGTTTGGGTTGGAAGGGACCTTAAAGATCATCTAGGTCAATCACCCCTGCTGTGGATAGGGACAGCTTCACAGAATCACAGAAACATGCAGGTTGGCAAAGCCCCTCAGGATCACAAAGTCCAACCTATGAACCTGCTCTCCAAGATTCACCTTAAACCATGGCCCTAAGCACCACATCCAACCCACCCTGAAACACATCCAGGCTGGGTGACTCCACCACCTCCCTGGGCAGCTTATTCCAGTCCCTGACCACTCTCTTCATGAAAAACTTTTTCCCAGTGTCCAATCTAAACCTCTTCAAGGCATTCCCCCTTGTTCTGTCTCCAGTGACCTGTGAGGAGATCCCAGCAGCAGCCTCTCCACAATGTCCCTTCAGGTAGTT
Source organism: Tricholaema leucomelas (assembly GCA_013400475.1). Lineage (NCBI taxonomy): Eukaryota > Metazoa > Chordata > Aves > Piciformes > Lybiidae > Tricholaema lacrymosa > Tricholaema leucomelas. The sequence continues at coordinate 47,787 of WAAF01009996.1, read as the reverse complement.
GTAGACAGCAATGAGGTCTCCCCTCAGCCTCCCTGTTTCAAACTAATGTCCAGTCAATCAGGTTGCTCAAGGCCTCATCCAACCTGGCCTTGAACACCTCCAGTGTGAGAGCATCCACAGCCTCCCTGGGCAACCTGTTCCAGTATCTTACCACCCTCACCATCAAGAATTTCTTAAATCATAGTCAGGGTTGGAAGGGACCACAAGGATCAGCCAGTTCCAACCCCCCTGCCATGGGCAGGAACACCCTACCCTAGATCAGGCTGCTCAGAGCCTCGTCCAGCCTGGCCTTAAACATCTCCACAGATGGAGCCTCAACCACCTCCCTGGGCAACCCCTTCCAGCCTCTCACCACTCTCATGCTCAACAACTTCCTCCTCACCTCCAGTCTAAATCCTCACCTCCAGCTTTGCTCCATTCCCCCCAGTCCTGTCACTCCCTGACAGTCTAAAAAGTCCCTCCCCAGCTTTTTTGTAGGCCCCTTCAGATCCTGGAAGGCCACAAGAAGGTCCCCTGGGAGCCTCCTCTTCTGCAGCCTGCACAGCCCCAACTCTTTCAGTCTGTGCTCACAGCAGAGCTGCTGCAGCCCTCTCAGCATCCTCCTGGCCCTTCTCTGGACACACTCCAGCATCTCCACAGCCCTCATGCCATAGTGGCTCCAGAACTGGATGCAGTTCTTTCTAATTTCCAGTCTGAGTCTCCCCTCCTCCAACTTCAATCCACTCCCTCCTTCAGCACTTCTCCTCTTACCCATATGGTTTTAAAATCACTACCTGAAGCTTCCTGAGGCAGTTGCTGATGACAGCTGTGACTTCACATCCCTACCTCCCCCAGGAATCTCAATGCTTCGGATCCCCACCTACGGCAGGAGCCTCTCTTTTACCCCTTGCCCCCAGCCTTGCCTTCGTTCAGCTGATGTAGATGTGTGTGGTTATTTATTGGCTCTTGGACATTAATGTTTTCTGTAATGTATTTCTTTCAGACATCATTGTTCTCATCGCTTCAATAGCAGTTGTTTCTGCAAAAACTCAGGGTAACATTTTTGCAACATCAGCACTGAGAAGTCTTCGTTTCCTACAGATCCTTCGTATGGTGCGCATGGACCGAAGAGGAGGCACTTGGAAATTGTTAGGTTCTGTAGTTTATGCACACAGCAAGGTAGGCAACCCTGAGGGGCTGTTGGTTTTTGGCTGGTGGATACCTTCACTTGATGTGATTTAATGAGGGGCTAAGGAAATGAGCCCCTTCTTTTGAGCAGAGTGCTTAAGATGGTCGTGAGGGAAGGTCCGCGAGGTGTGGGCGTTAGCACAGGTGCATCAGGCTGGTGAATGTGATGGTTTGGGTGTTACCTGCCCCCCACACACTTTGGAAGTCACCCAGACTAGACTCAGCCAGCTCTGGAAATTGAATGAAGCTTAGTATTTACAGCTTAGCACGACAGACAAGCAGATATTTACAGTATATATAAAGCTAGATACAGAAATATAGAAGGTAAAAGGTAACACAGAAACACAACTCCCCTCCCAGAAACCTGAGTCCCCAGGAGGGGCTCTCAACCACCTCCTCACCTTCCCCCTACCCCTCTCAACCTTACCCCAGTCCCAAAGAAGAATGGAGGTTTGGCCAGGGGGTTAAGAAGCAAAGGTGAATCAGCCAAAGCAAATGGAGGGTGAGGTTAGAGAGTGAGATGGAGTTCAGCCAGCAGCCTCAGAGCTCCCCAGCAGGTGAAGAGCGAAGAGCACAGTGGTGACAGCAAAGTGATTTTATCTTTGTTTTGCTTTTCTTCTTTACACATCTCAGCAAGACTGTGAGCAAAGCAGACATCACCATTGTTCTCATTTCACAGCCTGTGATCTAGTCCTTCTCATCAAAACACTCTAGCTAGCTTCAAACTAGCACAGAGGGGCTAAGGAAATGAGCCCCTTCTTTTGAGCAGAGTGCTTAGGATGGTCTTGAAGGAAGGTCAGCGAGGCATGGGTGTTGTTTGGGTGTTACCTGCCCCCCACACACTTTGGAAGTCACCCAGACTAGACTCAGCCAGCTCTGGAAATTGAATGAAGCTTTGTATTTACAGCTTAGCACAACAGACAAGCAGGGATTTACAGCATGTATACAGCTAGATACAGAAATACACAAGGTAAAAGGTAACACAGAAACACAACAGCCCTCCCAGAAACCTGAGTCCCCAGGAGGGGCTCCCAACTGCCCTTCTACCTTCTCCCATTCCTCTCTACCTTACCCCAGACGTTGCCTTGTGCCCAAGGAGGAATGGAGGGTCGGACAGAGGGGTTAGGAATCAGGTTAGGTTAGAGAGAGAGAAATGCAGCCCACAGCCTGGACAGAGAGTGACTCTCTTAACTGTGTTTGGATTCATGATCTTATACCTCTCAGCAAGCCTATGAGTGAAGTAATCACCATTGTTTCCCTTTCACAGCCTGTAATCTTGATCTTCTCACCAAAACACTCTAGCTAGCTTCAAGCTAGCACACAGAACACAGTGAAAATGCTGTCCTTGGTGTGCAGGTGTCACCTGGGGGGTGGTTCAGCTTGGAGAAGTGGGAAGAGGAAGAAATGTAACTAACTGGAGGGCCTGAGTCTAGTTCTAGTCTAGTTCTAGATGTTCTTTACAGTGAGAGTGGTGAGACACTGGCACAGGTTGCTCAGGGAGGTTGTGTATGCTCCCTCCCTGGAGGTGCTCAAGGCTACATTAGATGAAGCCTTGAGCAACCTGCTCTAGTGGGAGGTGTCCCTGCCTGTGGCAGGGGTTTGGAAATGGATGAGCTTTGAGGTCCCTTCCCACCTAAACCATTCTATGATTCTATGATTCTAAGGCTCCAGGGAGACCTTGTAGTGACCTGCCAGTATCTGAATTGTGGAATCAGAATGGCTTAGGTTGGAAGCAACCTTAGAGATCATCCACCATGACCAGGGAGGCCTCTCAACTTGCCTTGGCTGATCAAGACCTCATCCAGCCTGGCCTTGAACACCTCCAGGGAGGAGGCAGCCACAGCCTCCTGAGGCAGCCTATTCCAGAGTTGTCATCCCCACCTCATACTGAAGAGCTTCTTCCTAAGATCCAGTCTAAGACTGCTCTCCCTCAGCTTCAAACCATTCCCTCTAGTCCTGTTGCTAGACACCCTTATGAAGAGTCCCTCTGCAGCCTTTACAAGGGCCTGTGGCACTGGCACCAGGGGCAGTGGTTTGAGCCTAGCCAAGTGTACATTTAGACTGGCCATTAGAAGCTCTATACTAGGGGCATGATGGAACATTGGAACAAGTTCCTTAGTGAAGTGATGGAGGCTCCATCCCTGGACACATTCAGGGTCAGGCTTGATGGGGCTCCAAGCAGCCTGATCTGTTTGGGAATGTCCTTGCTACTGCAGGGCATTTGGACTAGGTGACCTTTGGAGGTCCCTTCCAACTCAGTGCACTCTATGACTGCATGATTTGATGTACACTGGTCCTGTGGCAAAGCACAGGCCTAGGTTTGGTTCACTATCAGACAACATTTGCATCCAGAGGGAAGCATTTGGCTTGTAACTGCTGGAATGCCACAAGGGTGTATAATAAAGATCTTTTCTGTATGTCTTCCTTGAAATGCCATCCTGTTCAGTCTTTCAAATTGACATTGCTCTCTGATTTCTTTTATCTAGGAGCTAATCACAGCCTGGTACATAGGATTTTTAGTCCTCATCTTTTCATCTTTCCTGGTTTATCTGGTGGAAAAAGATGCAAATAACCAGTTCTCCACATATGCAGATGCTCTCTGGTGGGGCACAGTAAGTACAGCAAAACAATACCCACTCTTTAAACCTATCTTAGTGCTCTTCGAGTTTCACCTGCTGTGGGCTTCAACTTAGTCTGCTGTTCACTGAGTTGTTTTCACTGGCAGAAAGCTGGGGTGAGAAACTCCCTCCTCCAGCTATTCATTTGCAGATCCATAGTTCATTTCACCCCATCCTGCAGAGCAGCTCTTCTTCCGTTTCTGCTGCAAACCAGACCAAGAAACCTTCAAGGGAAGAAATCACTTCAGGTTTTTTTAATCCATACTCCTTTGGTAACACAGTTTGTAACATGGTCCCACAACGAGCTGCTTTGGTTCCAGTCTGCAGTCACAGAAACACAGAATGTCAGGGGCTGGAAGGGACCTCCAAAGATCATCTGGTCCAGCCCCCCTGCCAGAGCAGGATCACCCAGAGCAGATCACACTGGAACACATCCAGACAGTTCTTGAATAGAGGGAGACTCCACAACCTCCCTGGGCAGCCTGTTCCAGTGCCCTGTCACCCTCACAGGGAAAAAAATCCTCCTCAGGTTCACATGGAACCTTCTGTGCCTCACCTTCCACCCACTGTCCCTTGTCCTTTTTCTCCCTCCATCCCCAAGGGGCAGAACTGAAGTGAGACCTGCCCTAGAGCAGTTGATGCACCTCACAAGACCTGAGTGCAGCTCTGCAGACCCAGGATGGAGGAAAAACCTCTGCTCTGCCCTACATCACATGCTCCCCAGCCCGTGGGACAAGCATCCACCACCCTAAACCCATGAAGGAGGCAGAAGGCCACATCTGAGATCCCCCATGGGTGACAGAGTGAGCCCTGTTCTAGGGAACCTCCTTTTTGGGAGGATGCTCTTCTCCACTTGGCCATGGGGAGCATGGGTGGTGCTGGCTTTGGTGTTTTGAGATGGAGCCTGGGGATGCAGAGATAATGCAAACCACCAGGACTTTCAGAACTGAGGTGCTGGCTTTTGCCTGGCACTCAGAGGACAAGCAGAAGAGCTTCCACTGGCCCCCTCCCTGCATGGTGCACAGGACACCCAAAATGAGCAAGAGCACCCAAAAGGAACTGCAGAAAAACAGTTGGGGCTGTTCAGTCTGGAGCAGAGGAGGCTCCCAGGTGACCTTCTCGTGGCCTTCCACTATCTGAAGGGGGCCTCCAAAAAAGCTGGGGAGGGACTTTTTAGGCTTTCAGGGAGGGACAGGACTGGGGGAATGGAGCAAAGCTGGAGGTGGGGAGAGTCAGAGTGGAGGTGAGGAGGAAGTTGTTGAGCATGAGAGTGGTGAGAGGCTGGAATGGGTTGCCCAGGGAGGTGGTTGAGGCCCCATGGCTGGAGGTGTTTCAGGCCAGGCTGGCTGAGGCTGTGGGCATCCTGCTCTAGGGTAGGGTGTCCCTGGGCATGGCAGGGGAGTTGGAACTGGCTGCTCCTTGTGGTCCCTTCCAACCCTGACTGATTCTATGATTCCTGATGAAATAAAATTCAAACACCAGGAAAGAAAGAGAGAGGGGGAGAAAATCTTGCATCAGCTTTGTGCTGAAGGGAGGAGTATTCTCACTGCCCTTGGAATGATGTTGCTTCTCCTTTCTCTGTACCTGGAGCACAACAAGCAAGACCAAACATTGCCATTCTGGTTCAGCAGCGTTGTTCTTGCAGGTATAAGAGCCCTGATTGAGTTGAGCTCAGGCTTAACTACCAAATCCACTGGTTTTGCTTTGCTGAACACTGTGGGATTTAAGGACAAGGCTGAGACTGCTTTTCTGCAGGGAGGAGGATTATATGAATGCTTACAGCTTGAAATGAACTAGGCCTTAAATGAAAAATGAAAAGCTAAATGTGGAATTTTGAAATGCATTTGTGTGGCAGTGATGTGTAAGGGTTTCTCTGGCTTAAAAACACCCTGTAGTGAACCAGGCTCCTGCACTGGCTGACAGGAGAAAGCTGCTGAAGAACTCTGTCCCAGCAAAGGCTGTGGCAGAGCTGTTGCCAAGGAGTATAAAAGTGTCTTTTCTTTTTCTTCTAATGCAGCAGGACAAGCACCAGGAGCTCTGACAGTGTCTGGATAGTGAAATGATGCCTGTGAGATCATTAATGCTGCTATAACCTACAGCACTCATTAGCTGTCCTGAAATAAGTGTGAGACCTGCACCCACCTCTGTCACCTTTCCTCATCAGAGGGATGCAGGAATGAAGCTCTCTCCCCCTCAAACCTGCTGGCAAGACCTCAGCTGGTCACAGTAGAATCCACAGGCTCGGAGCAAGCACAGGCAAAGGCTCCTTCCAAAATGCTCTCAGTCCTTCAGAAATACTTTCAAGAGTTTTGCTTCCATTCTGAGCAAAGGTCGAGGTCACTTCCTATTAGTGGGGCAAGTTTGTGCATTTCAAATGGCCTCACTTAAGGGTCAATCACTCATTAAGTGTCTTCCCTAGGGACTCTTCTTTTGGTGGTGTCAGTGCACAAAACTAGGAGCTTGGTTAAAACCAGACCTAGTAGGTCTTACAGCTTCATTTACAAGCAGGCTTATTTGGGTGTCAGGTAATGATAGGACTGAGGGGAATGGAACAAAGCTAGAAACAGGTAGATTCAGACTAGGAAGAAGTTGTTCAGCATGAGGGTGGTGAGAGCCTGGAATGGGTTGCCCAGGGAGGTGTTGGAAGCCTCATCCCTGGAGGTGTTTAAGGCCAGGCTGGCTGAGGCTGTGGGCAGCCTGCTCTAGGGTAGGGTGTCCCTGCCCATGGCAGGGGAGTTGGAACTGACTGATCCTTGTGGTCCCTTCCAACCCTGACTGACTGTGTGACAAGAAGGTCATGGGTGGGTTAGAGGGTTGGAACCCCTCTGCTGTGAGGACAGGCTGAGGGAGTTTGGGTTATTCAGCCTGGAGAAAGAGAGGGCTCTGGGGAGACCTTGGTGATCCTACTCTGGCATGATCCTGTGAAAAGACTGCATGGAAGTCAGGCACAGATAGTTGCCTTAAATGTCAAGCTTTTAGAGACACTTACCTCCTCCTCCTAAAAGACTGGATGAGCTTTGGAGATCCTCTCCAGCCCAGACCATTCTGTGATTCTATGTCACAGAACAAAACAACTAAACTATACAGGAACAAAAAAGGTCAATTCCAAAACTTACCTATTTCAAAACCAAGCCACACTTAGTTTCCTGAGAAGTGCCAGTGTTAGTTAGCTAGAACTCTGTGTGCTTACAGTGCCACTTAGCTCCTACATTCATTACTTTTACCTGCAAATGGAATGCAGTTGATGAGGGACCTGGCCAGGCTGGATGGGTGGGCAGAGGCCAATGGGATGAGACTGAACAAGGCCAAGTGCAGAGTTCTGCACTTTGGCCACAACAACCCCAAGCAGCACTACAGGCTGGGGACAGAGTGGCTGAGAGCAGCCAGGAAGAAAGGGACCTGGGGGTGATGGTGGATAGTAG
>WAAF01009996.1:1356-40561 GCA_013400475.1 Tricholaema leucomelas | reverse complement strand
TAGCCAGGTGGGGTTGGGCTCTGCTGCCAGGCACCCAGGGAGAGAACAAGGGAACACAGCCTCAAGTTGTTCCAGGGGAGGTCTAGGCTGGGTGTCAGGGGGAAGTTGTTGGCAGAGAGAGTGATTGGCATTGGAATGAGCTGCCCAGGGAGGTGGTGGAGTCACTGTGCCTGGAGGTGTTGAAGCCAAGCCTGGCTGGGGCACTTAGTGCCATGGTCTGGTTGATTGGCCAGGGCTGGGTGCTAGGTTGGACTGGCTGAGCTTGGAGGTCTCTTCCAACCTGGTTAATTCTATTCTATTCTATTCTGAGATTTCCTGTCTGTCTTACACGCCTTTGGCTGAGCTTCTCTTCATAAGTCATCATTTTCTGGTAGTGACAGTGGGATTCACAATGGCTCTGGCACTCCACACTGACCTGTGGGTGAAGAAAATGTATTACAGTGAGTAATGTTGTCACAGTTACTGCTGAAATGAGTTCACATCAGTGACGTCTTTTCCACTCAATGCAGTGATAGCAGGAGCAAACTACAGGGCTCTTTACTTCCACTTAATTGATGTCAGGTAAAGATTCAAAAGGTAAGTCCTGCTAAAATGACATCAGTGTGAAATGTCAGGCTAGAAAAGGACCTCCTGGGTCCTATCTCATCTAATTGAAGACTTCTAGGTTATTTAATCACCCCTGGGGTTGTATTACCTCAGCTATTAGTAGTGTGTTTATTAGCTGCAGCAAGGAGATGCAACAGAAGTTCTAGCATCTTCAAGAGACGTTTTGAGGTACTGGAACATGTCCAGAGAAGGGCACTAAGACTGGTGAGGGGCCTGGAGCACAGCCTTGAGAGGCTGAGGGAGCTGGGGGTGTGCAGCCTGCAGAAGAGGAGGCTCAGGGCAGAGCTCATTGCTGTCTGCAGCTACCTGAAGGGAGGCTGTAGCCAGGTGGGGTTGGGCTCTTCTGCCAGGCCCCAGCAACAGAAGAAGGGAACACAGCCTCAAGTTGTGCCAGGGGAGGTTCAGGCTGGATGTTAGGAGGAAGTTGTTGGCAGAGAGTGATTGGCATTGGAATGGGCTGCCCAGGGAGGTGGTGGAGTCACTGNGTGGAGAGACTGCTGCTGGTCTCTTCTCACAGGTAATTAGTGATTGAACAAGAGGGAATGGCCTCAAGCTGCCACTGGGTAGGTTAATCTGGATATTAGGAAATCATTTTTCCCAGCAACAGTGGTCAGGCATTGGCAGGAGCTGCCCAGGGAGGTGGTCACCAACCCTGGATGTGTTTAAAAGTCATTTAGATGTGGTTCTTGGGGATATGGTTTAGGGTGAACCTTACAGAGTAGGGATATGGATTGGACTTGGTGATCCCAAAGGGCTTTTCCAGCCTGAATGCTTCTGTGGTTAGGCTTAGCCAGGACCTGGCCAGTGGTGCAGTCATTCCCTTGCAGCACTAACAAAGACGTGGAGGATTATTCCTGAAGTTGCCTGGCAAAGTATCTCCTTAGTTGTGTGTTGAGGGGAATATAAAATGAAGATCAGAGTCGTTTGTAGAGGGCTGAGTAAGATGATAAAGGAGCAGTGCTGACACCTATACGCCCATGGAAAGACCATGCTGAGATAGAACAACTCCAAGCCAGCAAGAAGCTGCTGATATTCTTAAGCACAGACTGATACCATTAAGCCATTAAGTCCTCAGGACCTAAAAGAATGGGAGGGGGGAGAGAGAGAGAGAGAGAGGCTTTAATATGGCCTTGTTCTTTCCTTTGGAGAAAGTCCAGAGATGCTGTCTGTGTGGCTCCTGGTTTTGGATTGCTCCCAGATGTCAGATCCCACAGGTTCAAGTTTATCTTTGACTCCTTTGGAAGACAGTTTGGTGGCAATATCATTAATATGCAGATGACACTTAGTTCCCTTTCCTTTTTGTCAGCCTAGGCAGGAGATATCTCTGTACTTTCCAGCCTCTGGCAAGAGATAGGCAGCTGGAGAAAAGCCAAGAGGCTTGTTCCAGAGCTTCAAACTGCTTTGCAATGGCTGGCCTGGAAATGAATTTTGACAAGCCTTTTTACAGTGATTCATTTGCTCAAGTGCTTTGTTGCTCCTGGGGTCTTAATAACTCCAAGCTAGTTTGCACTTGCCCACTGTTGAGAAGAGCTGGGAGTACCTTCTTCAACAAAGGAAAACCCAACCAGTCCTCTGTGGCAGCCCAAGGACATGGCTGCAGCAGCTCATCTCTGCCGGGAAAGAGGGAGCTGCATCCACATCTCTCTTCCACCTTACTGCTCAGGCTCAGCACCTGCTGCCTTCTGCAGGCTCTGGAGCTCATGAGGAGCCTCCATGAGCTAACACAACTCACCAAAAGAGCAGAAAGAAGGAAGCAGAGAAATGTGGATAATTCCTTCCACCTTGCCTTGGCGCTCCCAAGAGTCCAGCAACAGCCAGGAAAGAAGGGACAAGGCAGGGGAGTAAAGAGGAGCAGGGAAGGAGAGTGAGACCTGCTAAGCACACAAGGTGGTGCGTCTGTGACCAGGCTAGCATTACAAAACCTGAGACTTGAGAACCACTTGAAATTTCAGCTGCAGCCTTAATTCACCTCTCTCTCTTTTAGTCACTCAGGGTAAATTACACCCCCAGCTTGTCCCCAACAATGGGAGCAATTAAAAGCACCGCTTACTATCTACGGAGCCCTAAATACTTGGAATCTAATTACTTCCAAAAGCCTTTCCTTCTTTTGTCCTGTGGTGACCCAGGCATTAAATAGAATTGCTTTGGCCATCTTGCCTGGGAATGAGCTTTGAGGAAGCTGGAAGCAAAAGACCGTCTCTGGAAGGCATTTTCCTGAAGAATTCACGCCTGCCAGAGCATTTGCTAAGCCTCAGCTTGCCCACATTTGGTCCACGAGGGGAAATAATTCTCTCTGCACATGTTCTCCACTAATAGCAGGCTGTGGAGCCCTTGGCATTCGGCCTGCTGCTGTCTATCTTTGTCCCTTTCACACGGTGTGCCCTCGCCCCACTATGCACCCCGCAGCCTGCCGCCTGCCCGAGCCCTGCGCTCTGCCTGCTCCCCCTCCAGCTGCCCTGCGCCAGCCTGCGCGGTGGATCCAAACCACTCAAGAAGGAAGCAAGCAGGAACCACTTTCTCCTGCCCATCCAGTCCCCAAGTTTGGCACTGACAGGAGTCCCAGGCCAGGATTAGGCTGGAGGACACCTGGCCCAGCTAGAGAAGACCTTCAGCCACTGCAGTAGGTTGAGAGTTAACTCTGTGACCACTAAAGCCACAACCTTTTGCCTTGAAGCTATAGTCAGAAAAGCAGAACCATGCACCCTCATCCCAGTGATGTTTGCAGATGTGCTGCATTTCGGGTATTGAATTCCCTGTGGAGAGCCCTGCTGCTTGTACCAACCTCTGCCATCAGCTGCTCTGGTGCTACATGGCAGGGGGTGCTGGGCAGCACAGCTTTTGAAGCAGTTGCATGCTGAGCCTGATTACCTTCACAGAATCACAGACTCACAGAATCACAAAATATTAGGGGTTGGAAGGGACCTCCAGAGATCAGTTGAGTCCAATCCCCTTGCCAAAGCAGGATCACCTAGGGCAGGCCACACAGGAATGCATCCAGGAGTGTCCTAAGCCTCCAGAGAAGAAACTTCACCACATGAAGTCATCTTCTGACTTCTCCCCATGCAGGTCTGACATAACATTGTCTGGGGTTGTTTAGCCTGAAGAAGAGGTGGCTCAGGAGAGACTCCAGTTTGTAGAGACTCATTGCTCTCCACAACTACCTTAAAGGAGGTTGTGACCAGGTGGGGTTGGTCTCTTCCCTCAGTCAAGCAGGGACAGAACAAGAGGACACAGCCTCTAGCTGCAACAGGGCAGGTTTAGGCTGGGTGCTAGGAAGAAGCTCGTGGCAGAAAAGAGTGATTGGCATTGGAATGGGCTGCCCGGGGAGATGGTGGAGTCACCGTCCCTGGAGGTGTTTAAAGAGAGGCTGGATGTGGCCCTTGGTGCCATGGTTTAGTTGATTAGAAGGTGTTGGGTGATAGATTGGACTTGGTGACCTCGAAGGTCTTTTCCAACCTGATTGATTCTGTGGTTGTCCAACAGCCTGAGGTACCTCTTCACAGCTGTGTAATAGTCCTTGGATCTGCATATCAGAAGTGGTATGTGGATATCTGAGCCTGTCATAATGGAGGGGAGAAGATCAGGAACATCTTAAAGTCCCTTCCACTTTTTGATTTGAGAGTTTGTCATCTTCTTGCGCTCCAGCCCACTTCAAATTGTACCAAACATGCAGCTGCTTCTTGCTGTTCCTTTGGCTTTGCATCATCTCTGATGCATCTGCAGCAGCTGCAGCTGCCTCCCTGCTGTATTTTTCCAGTGAGATCTCTGTGTCCTTTACATTTGTGGGGTTGTGCTCTGTTTGTGCTCTCTTTCCCTGCAGAAAACAGGTGAAACAGCTTTAGATCCAGGAGGAGAACAGTTGTTTTCCTGCTCAGCTCATGCAATTGCCCAGCATTTGCCTCAACTTCAAGACCACAGACCCTGGGGGGTTTATTATTTTCTAAACTTATTAATTTCTAAACTTAATTAGAAATGAACTAAACTCATTAGAAATGAACTTATTCATTTCTACCCTTATCAACCATTTTCTAAACTCATTCATTTCTCAACTTACTAATTCCTTTCTAAACTGATTGATTACTTTCTAAAGGTATTAGTTCTTTTCTGAAGTTACTCATTACTGATTTGGGTGTTTTATTTTCCTCCAGTTTGTGATGCAACTCAGTTTAATTTGTTCATGCACAGGTTAAAGCTTTTCCTGGGAAAACATATCCATGTTCATTTTTTGGGGGGGTGTTTGCTTTTTTTTTTTTTCCCTTTTAGGAACAGCTCCCTCTGTTTTGTGCCTCCCTTAGTGGGAACTCTGCATCTGCAGTTGATTCCCTCAGTGTCTGCTGGTAAACCTCAGTGTTCATTGATTCCTCTTTCAGATCACATTGACAACCATTGGCTACGGAGACAAAACTCCTCTGACCTGGCTCGGGAGGCTGCTTTCTGCAGGATTTGCTCTGCTTGGCATTTCTTTCTTTGCACTACCTGCTGTGAGTATGTGTGGTGGGTTGGGAAGTTCCTCACCTCCCCCAGTTAAAGTGTACCAGACCAGCTCAGATGTCTTGGAAGTAAGATAAAGCTTTATTTAGAGCAAAGCTGCATTTACAAGCATAGAGACACAATGTATGGAGACTGCTGGGACCAGTCCTGTTCAATATCTTGTGTTCAATATCAGCGTGCCCAGGTGGGATCTAGATGATCTTGAAGGTCTCTTCCAACTCAAACCATTCTATGAATCTACAAATGAAGATATTAATTCTCTGCTTGTCAATTAGTGAAATGGTAGCTGGTTGAACTTATTTTTGTGGCATAACTGATAGTAATGTGGCTTATCTGGGCCCAGTCCTGTTCAGCATCATCATTGATGATCTGGACCAGGGGATTGAGTCCAGCATCAGTAAGTTTGCAGATGACACCAAGCTAGGAGCAGGTGTGGAGCTGTTGGAGGGTAGGAGAGCCCTGCAGAGGGACCTGGCCAGGCTGGATGGGTGGGCAGAGGCCAATGGCATGAAGCTGAACAAGGGTAAGTGCAGGGTTCTGCACTTTGGCCACAACAACAAGCAGCACTACAGGCTGGGGACAGAGTGGCTGGAGAGGAGCCAGAGAGGGACCTGGGGGTGCTGGTAGAGAGTAGCTGAAGCTGAGGCAGCAGTGCCCAGATGGGCAGCAGAGCCAATGGCATCCTGGGCTGGCTCAGGAGCAGTGTGGCCAGCAGGACAAGGGAGGTTCTTCTGCCCCTGTGCTCAGCACTGCTCAGGCCACACCTTGAGTGCTGTGTCCAGTTCTGGGCTCCTCAATTCAAGAGAGATGTTGAGGTGCTGGAAGGTGTCCAGAGAAGGGCAACAAGGCTGGGGAGGGGCCTGGAGCACAGCCCTGTGAGGAGAGGCTGAGGGAGCTGGGGGTGTGCAGCCTGCAGAAGAGGAGGCTCAGGGCAGAGCTCATTGCTGTCTGCAGCTCCCTGCAGGGAGGCTGTAGCCAGGTGGGGTTGGGCTCTTCTCCCAGGCAACTCAAAGGGGACACAGCCTCAAGTTATACCAGGAGAGGTCTAGGCTGGATGTAAGAAGGAAGTTGTTGGCAGAGTGATTGGCATTGGAATGGGCTGCCCAGGGAGGTGATGGAGCCTCCGTGCCTGGAGGTGTTGAAGCCAAGCCTGGCTGGGGCACTTAGTGCCATGGTCTGGTTGACTGGCCAGGGCTGGGTGCTAGGTTGAACTGGGTGAGCTTGGAGGTCTCTTCCAACCTGCTTGATTCTATGATTCTTCTAGAGAGAGGCCAATGGAGGGTCTTGAAGATGATGAAGGGACCAGAGTATCTCTCTTACAAGCAGAGGCTGGGATACCTGAGCCTGAGAAGGGATCTTATCAATGCTGATTAATATCTAAGGGCAGGGGTGAAGAGGATAGAGCTGGGCTCACTTAAGTAGTGCCTGGTGACAGGACAAGGGGCAGTGGGCACAAGGTAGAGCACAGGAGGCTTCACTCCAAGGTAAGGTGAAAATTCTTTCCTTTGCTGGTGCTGACTGCCCAGAGAGGTTGTGGAGTCAACTTCTCTGCAGACCTTTCAGACCTGTCCCTGTGCAACCTGCTTGAGGTGACCTTGCTTCAGCAGGGGGTTGGAGTAGATAATGCTCAGAGGTCACCTCCAGCCCCCAGCATTCTGTGACTCTGTGCCATTGCTTCACTTTGGGAGAGTTTGCCTTGGAAAGCTGGAAAATAATCCTGAACTAGGCAGCATCATGGCTTAGAATGCTGAGATTCCTTTCTTCTCTTATGAATTCTGGATGCTTTTCTTTCAGATGTAAATGACATAAAGTAAAATAATGAAACACAATGAAATAAAATAAAATAAAACAAAATAAAGGAAAAAAAACCAAAATAAAATAAAACAAAGCAAGACAAAGTAAAATAAAACAAAATTTAATTGAATTAAACAGAATGAAGTAAAATAAACCAAAAGAAAACAAAACCAATGAATGAACCAAAATTAAATTAAATTACGTTAAGCAAAATGAAGTAAAATAAAACAAAATGAAGGAAAACAAAATAAACCAAAATTAAATCAAATCAAATTAAACAAAACAAAGTAAAATAAGCAAAAATAAAATAAAACAAAGTAAACAAAACAAAGTAACAAAACAAAGTAAACCAAACTTAAATTAAATTAAGCAAATGAAAGCAAAATAAACCAAAATAAAATGAAACAAAACCAAGTAAAATAAACCAAACTAAAATAAACCAAAACAAAACAGAATAAACCAAAATTAAATAAAACTAAAGAAAGTAAAATAAAGCAAAATAAAACAAAGTAAAACAAAATAAACCAAAGTAAAATTATAACAAGATAAAATAAACTAAAATAAATTAAACCAAAGCAAAATAAAATAAAACAAAATAAAATAAAACAAAATAAAATAAAACAAAATAAAATAAAACAAAATAAAATAAACCCAACCACAAAAAGTAAAATAAAATAGACCAAAGTAAAATTAAACAAAACAAAATAAACCAAAGTAAAATAAACAACACAAAAAAAAAAAACCAAACAGAAAAAAGTAAAATAAAATAAAATAAACCAAAACAAAATAAACCAAAGTAAAATAAACCAAAAAAAAACCCCAAATTAAAATAAAATAAAACAAAATGAATTAAACCAAAGCAAAGTAAAATAAAATAAACCTCACCAAAATAAAGGAAAATAAAATAAAACATAGTAAAATAAACCAAAATAAAATAAACCAAACCAAAGTGAAATAAACCAAAACAAATCACACCAAAATTAAACCAAAATAAAAGAAAACAAAGTAAAATAAAGCAAAGTAAAATAAACCAAAGTCAAATAAAATAAAACANAAAGAAAGTAAAATAAAGCAAAATAAAACAAAGTAAAACAAAATAAACCAAACTTAAATTAAATTAAGCAAAAGAAAGTAAAATAAAGCAAAATAAAATGAAACAAAATGAAGTAAAACGAAATAAAGCAAAATTAAATTAAGCAAAATGAAGTAAAATAAAAATTAAATTAAACAAAACAAAACAAAGTGAAATAAACCAAAATAAAATGAAACAAAATGAAGTAAAATAAACCAAAATAAAGTGAAATAAAATAAAGTAAAATAAAATCTTGATTTATTTTATTTTATTATAAAACGAAGTAAGCAAAAAATAAAATAAACCAAAACAAAATAAACCAAAGTAAAATAAACCAAAAAAAAACCCCAAATTAAAATAAAATAAAACAAAATGAATTAAACCAAAGCAAAGTAAAATAAAATAAACCTCACCAAAATAAAGGAAAATAAAATAAAACATAGTAAAATAAACCAAAATAAAATAAACCAAACCAAAGTGAAATAAACCAAAACAAATCACACCAAAATTAAACCAAAATTAAAATAAACCAAAAAAAATAAAGCAAAATAAACCAAACCAAAGTCAAATAAAATAAACCAAACCACACCAAAATTAAACCAAAAGAAAAGAAAGCAAAGTGAAATAAAGCAAAATAAAATAAACCAAACCAAAGTCAAATAAAATAAACCAAACCACACCAAAATTAAAACAAAACAAAAGAAAACAAAGTGAAATAAACCAAAGTAAAATAAACCAAAGCAAAATAAAGGAAACTAAAATTAACCACACCAAAACAAAACACAGTAAAGTAAAAATCAATGGGAATGGTTTATTGTTTTCTGAATTCAGTTCTGTTGGAAGAAAAAGAAGTGAGATATTTGCAGTAGGTTATCTGGTGTGACCATGTTCAGGCAACCAACAGCCAGCAGAAGGCTTTAAATCAAGCAGCATTTAACATCATTAAATGTGTTACGATCATTAAATGATGGTAAAGAAAGAGGACAGTTTATTTATGTTGCTTTTATCAGCATTCAAGAGGCTTTAATGGAAATGGGAGTCACTTAATGAGTAAAATGTGGTGCAGGTTCAGAAATAAATGTTCATTTTCATGAGTCAGTGTCCTTTGTCTTTTAAACTAGCATGGAGCCACCATGCAGTCAGAGGTGGCACTTCTGTTGGATTGCATCTGCTGCCACCCCTGCAGGAAATCAGTGCTTTAATGCTCAGGTTCATTACCTAGAGACCACTGCAGAACATATAGGTTGGAATTGTGGATTCATTCTCGACCACACAAACACTTCAAGCTTAAGTCAGCATTTGTCAACAGCACTGAATCATCTACTGCTTGTATTTCTACCTCTGAGCACAGAGAGCAGTTCAGCCTCTGGCATATTATAATGTGTTATAATTATCGTGCATTACCTGGGTTTGAACCTCTGACATTTAATGGCAGCTACTGTAATTAATTCCCTTTGTCACCCAGGCTCTACTGAGAAGAAAGTTAGAGCAGGACTACAGTGAACACGTAGAAGATGAGCAGCCTTACATACTTCTGTTCCTCCTGTCGCATCTGTGCGCGGATGCTCGTTTTCCTCCTAAACACTTTTGTGCTCAGCCTGTCTCTAAAACAGGGCAGAAGTCTGAATCTTGTACATCTCTCATCTTCTTCTGCATTTCTTGTCCTCTAGCCTGTCTCTAAAACAGGGGAGAAGTCTGAATCTTGTGCATCTCTCATCTTCTTCTGCATTTCTCATCTTCTTCTGCATGTCTCATCTTCTAGCTTGTCTCTAAAACAAGGCAGAAGTCTGAATCTTGTGCATCTCTCATCTTCTTCTGCATTTCTTGTCCTCTAGCCTGTCTCTAAAACAGGGCAGAAGTCTGAATCTTGTACATCTCTCATCTTCTGCATTTCTTGTCCTCTAGCCTGTCTCTAAAACAGGGCAGAAGTCTGAATCTTGTACATCTCTCATCTTCTGCATTTCTTGTCCTCTAGCCTGTCTCTAAAACAGGGCAGAAGTCTGAATCTTGTACATCTCTCATCTTCTGCATTTCTTGTCCTCTAGCCTGTCTCTAAAACAAGGCAGAAGTCTGAATCTTGTGCATCTCTCATTGTCTTCTGCGTGTCTCATCTTCTAGCCTGCGTCTAAAACAGGGGAGAAGTCTGAATCTTGTGTATTTCTCATCTTCTTCAAGACAAGACTGGATGAGGCACTTACTGCCATGGTCTAGTTGACTGGATAGGGCTGGGTGATAAGTCAGACTGGATGATCTTGGAGGTCTCTTCCAACCTGGTTGAATCTATTCTGTTCTATTCTTCTGCATTTCTCATCTAGCCTGCCTCTAAAACAAGGCAGAAGTCTGAATCTTGTGCATCTCTCATCTTCTTCTGTGTTTCTCATCTTCTTCTACATTTCTCATCTTCTGCATTTCTCATCTTCTGCATTTCTCATCTTCTTTCATCCTGAGTAAGAATCAAGTGGAAATATTCTTCCTTAAATGCACACAAAGCCAACAGAAACATTGCAGTCCTTGCAAGGCAAGGAGGGAGGCATTCTCAGTCTTTAGGTCTGTTCAACAGG
Source organism: Tricholaema leucomelas (assembly GCA_013400475.1). Lineage (NCBI taxonomy): Eukaryota > Metazoa > Chordata > Aves > Piciformes > Lybiidae > Tricholaema lacrymosa > Tricholaema leucomelas. The sequence goes on along the minus strand of WAAF01009996.1, from coordinate 30,037 downwards.
AGCAAAGTTTATCTTCGTTATTCAAGACTAGAGGGGGACTGGATTCATCATCATCAGAATTTTTTTTCCCCCTGGGCTGTAGAATGAAAAATGGGGATTATGTAGATGAGGGAGAGGGAAAAGAAATGATCTAAATCTGATCTTAAAAGTTGTAAAAGGCACAGCAAATGCAGACTTCGTGGGCCGTACATATCTGGGAATATCTAGCAACTGATCACTACATCCTTTCTGGATTTGGTTCTTCTGAATGTTCCTGCTTGGTTTTAAATATATATATATATATATATATATGTATGTATGTGATCCTGTGTCAGGATGTTNACAGAAGAAGGGGACACAGTCTCCAGTTGTGCCAGGGGAGGTCTAGGCTGGATGTTAGGAGGAAGTTGTTGGCAGAGAGAGTGATTGGCATTGGAATGGGCTGCCCAGGGAGGTGGTGGAGTCTCTGTGCCTGGAGGTGTTGAAGCCAAGCCTGGCTGGGGCACTTAGTGCCATGGTCTGGTTGCTGGGCTAGGGCTGGGTGCTAGGTTGGCCTGGATGATCTTGGAGGTCTCTTCCAACCTGGCTGATTCTCCTATTCTGGAGCTGCAGGAACACAGTGTAGCAGACACTCAAGCAGTAGTTGGGGTGAGTGCTCACTGGTAGCACCACGATGCTATCACTTAAGTAAGGAGTCTTCTATTTCATCACTAAAGGGCTTCTGTTGTTAAGCCTTACACTGTCATGTATTGTCAAAGAGTCATGAGTGGCAGGGGTTGGAAGGCACCTGTGGAGATCCTCTAGTCCAACCCCCACTCCTAAGGCAGGTTTACATAGGTCAGGTTGCACAGGGATGTGTGTCCAGGTGGATTTGGAAAGTCTGCAGAGAAGGAGACTATGCAACCTCTAGGGGCGGCCACTTCCAGTGCTCTGCCACCCTGACAGTAGATTTTCCTTAGGTTTAAGTGAAACCAATCATGTGGCCTAACATCTTCACTAAATCTTATGTGTGTTTGTTGGAAACTCTACCTGTATGCTGCTGAATTGTGTTGCAGGGCATCCTTGGCTCAGGATTTGCATTGAAAGTGCAGGAACAGCATCGTCAGAAGCACTTTGAGAAGAGGAGGAATCCAGCTGCCAGCCTGATTCAGGTAAATATGGAATCAGTGAGAAGATCAGGGGAGGTGATTTAAAGTATGTATTGGAGCAAGTGTTTTGTTATTTGAGCTTGGAGAGCCTGGTGGAAGTGATGCTTAAGGGATTGGTTAGGTTTGTTCAATCAGTTTGTTGTGTGTTGCCAGAGTTGCACCTTTCCACACAGAGGTTTGGAGTCCATGCTGAAGAAACCACCTTGAGGATATCAATGGCATGCCCACAGTTAGTGAACTACCTGGAAAACCAGAGTTGCTCCCTAGACAGCCCAACTGACAGCACAGCACTCTTGACTGTATGAAGCTATGTTTCACCTACTGCAGGATTCACAGTGTTCCGATGAGTGATACACTTGGTGAAAATGAAAAGCATCCTGCCCAGATTGTTGCTTTCACCATTACTTAATTCAGAAGCTGGAAGTGTAGGCAGCAGCAGATCCAAAACATTAGACGTTGTCAGAAGTGGTTTCAGCTCCAATACTGACATGATGGTACAGTTCAACAGGGAAGAAACGAGCAGAAGTGCTGAATTGGGCTTTGAGCAAACTGCTCTAGTGGAAGGATGATCAGAGGATGCTCAGAAGGCTGCAGCAGCTCTGCTGTGAGGACAGACAGAAAGAGTTGAGACTGTTCAGTCTGCAGAAGAGGAGGCTCCCAGGTGACCTTCTTGTGGCCTCCCATTATCTGAAAGGGGCCTCCAAAGAAACTGGGGAGGGACTTTTTAGGCTCTCAGGGAGTGACAGGACTGGGGGGAATAAAGTAAAGCTGGAGGTGGGGAGAAGTTCTGCACAGAGAGAGTGATTGGCATTGGAATGGACTGCCCAGGGAGGTGGTTGAGGCCCCATCCCTGGGGGTGTTGAAAAACAGACTGGGTGGGGCACTTAGTGCCATGGTCTGGTTGATTGAATAGGACTGTGTGCTAGGTTGGACTGGATGAGCTTGGAGGTCTCTTGATGAGAGATGATTCTATGAATTAGGGCAAGGAAAGGGAAATGAACTGAGATGATTGCAGGGTAGAATGATTCCTGCCAGATAAATGTCTTACTACACCAAATCTAATATTTGATCTAGAAACACTTAATCCAGACTATTACCAGAAGCCTTTATCCCACTATTAGTGACTCTAGAAAGGATTTGAAGAAGGATGAGAAACACAGATAAAGAATGAGAACAGAGTCAAGCTTTATACAGGTTCCCAGTGTGTACCTCCAGATTGTTTACTGCAGACGTTAGATACAGAACCAGAAAAGTAGGAGAAAGATCAGAAAATAGGAGGAGGTGGATATCACTGTGCATGGTGATGCTGCTGCTATCATGGAGTCACAGAGTCATAAAATCACAGAATCATAAAGTCATAGAATCATAGAGGCACAGAGTCATAGAATCATAGAATCATGGAATCATAGTCATAGAATCACAGAATCATAGAGTCACAGAGTCATAGAATCACAGAATCATAAAGAGTCATAGAATCATAGAGTCATAAAACCACAGAACCATAGAGTCATAGAATCATAGAGTTGTAGAATCATAGAGTCATAAAACCACAGAACCATAGAGTCATAGAGTCATAGAGTCATAGAATCACAGAATCGTAGTCATAGAATGGTCTGTGTTGGAATGGACATCTAAAGGTCATCCAGTCTAATGCTCTTGCAGTAAGCAGAGACATCCTCAACTAGATCTGGTTGCAGCGTGACCTTGACTGTCTCCAGGAATGGTGCCTTCACCGCTGGGCAACCTATTACAGTGTTCCACAACCCTCAGAGTAAAGAACATCTTCCTAATGTCCCATCTAAGTCTGCCCTTCTCTAGTTTAAAACCATCACCCCTTGCCCTGTTGCTACATGCCCTTGTAAGCAATCCCTCTCCAGCCTTCCTGTGAGCCTCCTTCAGGTGCTGAACACACTACATATCAACCCAGAATCTACAGTTCATGAAAGACTGCAAAATTGAAGAGAGCAAAGCTAACAGTGGGAAAAAAATAAGTCTAGGACTGAAGAAAATCTCATGTTCCTAAATGCAGGATGTGTCTGAAGTGCATATCATTGTCTGCAGTAGTGCCCAAGCATTTTACCACTGTCTGATATAGATATTGATAATGAAATACCATGGAAGTCAGTGTGCTCCAGCTTGTCTGGGGAATATCTGGGCTTTACTCAGTTATTCCTGTGCTGACTCCTCTGTTGCCATAGATATGCTGTCTGCTAGAGCCTGACTTAAAGACAGGCAAGGTATTGCTGTAGGAAATGAAACTGTTTCCTATGGACATTCTTTTCTTCATATCTTTAGCTTATTTTGTGGTTTTTTTTAGCCCAGAAGAATGCAGAGAGGTAGTAGTGGGATGGGGAGGCTCAGGGGAGATCTCATTGCTCTCTACAACTACATGAAAGGAGGTTGTAGCCAGGTGGGGTTGGTCTCTTCTGCCAGGCACACAGTGACAGAGCAAGAGGACACAGTCCCAAACTGCACCAGAGCAGGTTCATGCTGGATGTTAGGAAGAAGTTCTTCACAGAAAGAGATTGGCCATTGGAATGGGCTGCCCAGGAAGGTAGTGGAGTCAACATCCCTGGAGATGTTTAAGAGGAGACTGGATGAGGCACTTAGTGCCATGGCTTAGTTAATTAGAAGGTGTTAGGTGATAGCTTGGACTTGATGATCTTGAAGGTCTTTTCCAACCTGGTTAGTTCTATGATACTGTGATTGAAGGTAGCAGACAGAACCATGACAAATATCTCTGGCTCTAAGCCAAGCCCAAAGAGTTTCAAGGGGACTTTTTGCGATGACAAGAAGGGAGCAGCTAGCAGAACCATTTGCAAAGTGGCAGGCTCTCCATCTGTGGATGAAGACTGGATGTCTTTCTGGGGATCCTGAGGTAGGAAAACAGGGCATTAGGCTCCGTGCAGGCATACCTGGGTGGCACTTCACAGCTGGCAATGCACAGGAAGCGCAGAGACTCAGACAGGACAAATTAATGTGGCTGCACTGACATCAGAGAAGCTGTTCCAGTTTGTAGACCCAAGGATCCGTCTTGCCATCTCCATGCTGTTACAAATCTAAACACTGAACACATTTTCAGTGCTATGCTTTGGTCACTCACCTTTGAAATGATTGATTTTGTGTCCTTAAAACATTTAGCAGTGTTTCAGTCTACAGGGAAGGGGGGGGAAGCCAACAGAAGCACCACTCAACTTTGCTTTTAAATGCTTTTGGTCTGGTTTTCATTATCATTTACAAAACCTATTATAGAATAGAATAGAAGAACAGAACAGAACAGAACAGAATAGAATAGAATAGAACAGAACAGAATAGAATAGAATAGAATAGAATAGAATAGAATCAAGCAGGTTGGAAGAGACTTCAAAGATCATCTAGTCCAACCTAGCACCCAGCCCTATCCAGTCAACCAGACCATGGCACTAAGTGCCCCAGCCAGGCTTTTCTTGAACACCTCCAGGGACGGTGGCTCCACCACCTCTCTGGGCAGCCCATTCCAATGGCAAATCACTCTTCCTTTACCTCAGACTGCAATTTGTGTGGCTGTCCTCTATGGGCTTGTGACAAATGAATCACTGCCATGGGTTTAAGCATTTCTCTGTGCTGAATCTTCCCTGGTTCTTCCTCAAAACCACTAACTCATCTCCAACTGCATCACGTATCCCATGTCTGACAGAAACCTTCGGTAGGTCCCTTTCTGCTATTTCCTTCATCCACCTAACAGAGCACATCCCAAGCCAAGCCAAATCCCTTCTCTCCATGCTCCACGTGGTGGTGGCATTGTCACTTCATGTGTTTGGTTCCTTTCTGCTTTTCTATTGTTTCCCCACACCAGGCTACTTGGCGGTTTTATTCTACCGACGCCTGCCGAGCAAACCTGGCAGCCACCTGGCGCTATTATGAAAGTATTCTTCCTGCCCTCAGGCATGTATCAGTGCTATGAATGATAAAAGAAAGCCATGACTTGTATTGGTTACTAATCTGCTTTTCAATTTGTTTTTGTTCCTTTTTGTTTTCATCCCCTGCTCCCCTCTTGCCTCGTTTGTTGTTTTTGTTTCTTTCACCATATATCCTGCACGTAGTGTGTATGGCGTAGTTATGCGGCTGATGAGAAATCAGTTTCCATTGCTACCTGGAAGCCTCATTTGAAGGCCTTGCATACCTGCAGCCCTACAAAGTAGGTACAAGTATGACAGCTGGTGCTGTTCTCAATGTCTGTTTGAGCTTATGGAGAATTACTTTTTGTCTCTTCTCGTCTTGTTTTTGTCTCCTTCGGTCCACTCGGTGAAGCTTCCAACTAACAAGCCAGATCAGTTTAACCTAGGAGCCCAGGCCAGTGGAACAAACACACATCGTTGCCATCTAGCTGAGGAATGTCACTGAGCACCACAGGCATTAGAAACATTTTGCCCAAACCCCACTCGTATCAAGGCTGATGTTTCACCCAGTTCCTAATTGTCCCTAAGGAGGAGAGCATTAAGAGGAGCTTGTTCCTTGGTTTAATAACGCTCTTTTTATGCTTGAGTCTCCCTATCAGGCTTACAACTACAGGTCTACCTTTCCAAGGGAGGAGAGCCTTGTGGTATCCTGCAGGTGACTGCACTGAGGAATTTGCTCCTTTTCATCCTAGCCTCTGATGTTACTGACTATTTCCTTAGGACAGTCGATATCCTCAGTCAGACACACAGTTAGCGGGAGCTGCCTAAAGAGCCCTGACGCCACAGTTTGGCAGGCAGGAAATCTTTGATGTCCCACTTTGGGTGAGAACTCACAGAGCACCGACAGCCCAAGACTCTTCAGTAATCCAGCAGAAGATTTCCCAGAAGGCAGGCAGGAAGTTGACTGATGGAATACAGGGCAGGAGTCAGGAAGCAAAAGATGCCCAATGAAGATCAGCAAGGAGAGCGCTAAAGAGCCTTGTGCAGAAGCTCTGATAAGCCTCCTCGCTGTTGTTATTGCAGACAGTGCAAGAGAATTAGTGCTTTCTCTCAAAGCTGGGTGCTGAACATCCACCTGACAGTCAAAAGGTAACAGTGTGCCAAAAAAGAAAAAGGCTCAGCCAAAAGAGAGCTTTGGCTGAGTACCCAAAGCTGATCTTTGGATTTCAGAGTTGACAAGAAGAGAGCCACGAGTAATCCATCACCATAACTGTAATGCCAGAAATGCTCCATGTTAAAAGGAGCTTTTCAAATTCAAAGCTACATNCTCTCTTTTTTTTTTTTTTGCCATGTGCAAACAGGTTGAAAGCAACATTTGATATAAATGGATGGATATAAACCCCCATAAATACCGAAGCTGTATCCCACCCCAAAGATTCTAACATGAACTGTCCCTTCTTATTTTTGAATAAGCATATTGCTGTGCTGTCCTAAAATTCAACCTTTTTATTTGCCAGAGATAATTTTTCTTTACCTAATGAGAGCCTACAGCTTTCTGTTGTGTGTGTGTTCAGCAATGCATTTTGCCTCAGTGCTTTGCCAGCTCAGTCTGCAGTGGTACGTACTCAGCATGCTGTGCATGTGTGTCAAACGACGACTGGAAGTGTCTCTCTGTTTTCAGAGGCATCCTCCTTATGAGTCTTGCTTGAAGCCTTTCTTTTTGGTGGTTGCCATGTGACCTGTGTGTGTTGTACATTAATTAACATCTCCATTTGTGATTATCATGTATCTAACATCAATGTGTTAAGTAATGTCATTACTATCTGCATAACAAGTCTGGTTTTTTCCCTCCCACTCCCTGACCTGAAGAAAAGAACAAGGGGAAGCCTCTAGCAGGTTTGTAGTTTGGTTTTATTTCTTTTTATCTGTGAAATTGCTGTCTCTTAACTGTTTGCACTCTGGCATAGAAGCCTAAAATACTGGGGGTTGGAGGAGACCTCTGGAGATCAACTAATGCAATCCCCCTGCTATAAAGCTGGCTGCTCTTACATGGAAACACAAAACGGTAGGGGTTGGGAGGGGGGGGTCTCTGCAGATCACTTCCCTGCTAGAGCAGGACCACCTAGATCAGTTTGCACCAAAGTGTGCCCAGGAGGGTTTTGAAAGTCTCCAGAGAAGGAGACTTCACTCTGGGCAGCCTGTTCCAGGGCTTCAGCACCCTCATAGTAAAGGAGTTTTTCCTTATGTTTTAAGTCAAACCTCTTGTGTTCTAGTTGGTGCCCACTGCCCCTTGTCCTGTTGCTGAACACCACTAAAAAGAGCTCAGCCTCATCCTTCTGACCTCCAATCTTTAGATATTGATCAGCATTGATATGCCCTGCTAGGGCAGAGGAGGCAGCCTGGCATCTCTCCTTTAATAAGTACCAGCACCACTGGCTAGGAGGGCAGGCAGAGTTTCCACCCAGCTTGGATGCCAGCTGAGAACTGACTCCCCACAGACAGCAGAGGCAGGCCTGGGCAGGACTGTCTTATTGGGTAGATAAAGCCCTGGAGATACACAATCCTGGGGCAGCAAGAGGAAACACTGCTCTTTGCTAGGCTTAGAGCTTGAATCCATAGGGACAGGAGAGAACTCAGTAGCTACAGGAGCAGTTGCACTGCCTCCCAAACTCATCAGGAATGGGAGTCTGCAGGCTTTCAGCAGCCAGTCTACAGTATCAGCATCATCAGAGAGCAGCAAAGGATGGGAAACCAAGGGGAAAGAAGTCATGCTGTGGTTGACAAGCTCCTCTGGCTTGTTCAGCCAGGGGCAGAAAGTCCTGACATCAATTACCCACGTCCCCTTCCACTTTTCAGATCACTCCTCCAGGCCTGACTCCATCCTTTTCCCTGCTCTGCACCTTACTGCTGTTAGTGTCACAGTCACTTGAGGGGCCTGGGTTTGCTCTGAGATGTCCCTCAAGAGCACTCCACCTGCTCTGTCGGTTCTGGGACATTTCCTCCATGCATCCTATTAATCTCATGAAGTTATTGCAGCCTGATCAGACCTTTTGCACTCACCAGCCACATCCCCTGCTCTTTCCACAGCAACGTTTTAAAGTGACTTCAGCTTTTTTTAAAGGTGAAGTTGGCAGCAAAGGTACCTGCAAAACAGTGATTTGTGCAGAGGGGAGAGGTCATTCTCAGTTCTGCCTGTGAGCACTTAGACAATTTCACCTGCAATAAGTAGAAGGTAGATGGAAAAGAACTCCAGTTGTCAAAACTGTATCCACATACCCCACGCTGGTGATAGCTGTTGTGGGGTTTTAAGCAGCCAGAGTTTTAGCCAGGTCTCTTTTGCTCTGTTCTCACTGGAAGGTGTTTGTCCCTTCAGCAATATCTGTCCTGCTGCAAAGTAGTGTGGGCATAAAAGTGAACTACTTAACTCCTGAGATCCTGGTCTGCTGGACAACCCCTTCTGGACCACTCAGTGCCTATTTTAGGCATGGCTTGTCAGTGGCTCTTTGGCATTCTTAGGCTGATACAGTGCTCCGTATTTGTGCCACTTAGAAAAAGACACTCGGTGTGATTGCTCTGTCTTTGTGTCACTTCAAAACAGCCCTGCTGGACGTGGTCCTTTGTGGTGTAAATGTAAATGCAAAGCGCTGCAGCCGTCACAGTCCTCCACTGTTTGACTTGGTTCTCACTGCAGTGCTGAGTGCCTTGCATGGGATGCTGTGTGAGCTAAGTAAGCTGCCTCTTGTTTCACTCTTAAACGAGGCAGCGCACTGGATTGCTCCCTCAGTATCCTCTTTGCTCCCTACTCCATTCTAGTAACAGAGGAGAAGAACTTTGACGACTTTAGGTGAAAGTGAATTCTTTTCTTTCCTGCCACAGCGACTGTTTTGTATTTACAGCAATGAATTCTTGTGTGTTGTCATGCACAGACCTTTCAGTCTTTCACTAGAGAACTCAGTGTTGCTCTGCATGTGAGCAGAGAGAGCTGTAGCTCCAAACTGATTTGAAGGTGGGGGGGGAAGTGTGTGGTATTCCTCAAAATATTATGCAGAAGTGAATTCTAATTAATGATGAATCAAAAGGAAGAGCAGACAAGGTCACTGGTGTGGGCTTTCCTTAGTCTCTGGAGGACCTGCTCTATGGTTATACCAATTACCCCTCGATTTCCCTAAACCTATAACAATCCCCACAGTAAAGGAGATGTTTCTGTAGAACAGCTTCAGAGTCCTGCCAGAGTCATTTTAAAAGCCTGTGTGTTAGATTCTCCTTACCAGCAAAGGCACACAGGAGATGCAAGCAGCGTTTCTTTCTGTTCAGTTATACAATGCAGCTGAAATTCTTCCTGGGGAGGGAACTAGAACAAGCTTGAGGGATCTTAGAACCTCCTGAGAGCATAAGGAGTCTTAAGCTGTGTGCAGGGCATGCATTGGGGGTCTGCAAAGGATGAACGTTCACAGATTGCATTGAGTTGGATGGGACCCTCAAAGGTCATCTTATCCAACTTGCCCTGCAGTGAGCAGGGACACCTCCAACTAGATCAGGCTGCCCAGGGCCACACTGAGTCTGAAGGTCCTAGAGTTATAACTAGTGAGCCAGCCCCTTATTCAGACAGCTCCCTCTGGTGCAATAAGGAGGAGTTTTGCCAGACGAGAAGCTCGAATGGAAAACTCCTCCCTGCTCTGAGGGAAAAGGTAAATGGTGCTCTGGAATTCTCCTATAGGAGCTTGGAGAGAAAAATTCCAACCTGCTCTGAGGGAAAAGGGAAATGGTGCTCTGGAATTCTTCTGTAGGAGCTTGGGGGGAAAACTCCACCCTGCTCTGAGGGAAAAGGTAAATGGTGCTCTGGAATTCTCCTATAGGAGCTTGGAGAGAAAAATTCCAACCTGCTCTGAGGGAAAAGGGAAATGGTGCTCTGGAATTCTTCTGTAGGAGCTTGGGGGGAAAACTCCACCCTGCTCTGAGGGAAAAGGTAAATGGTGCTCTGGAATTCTCCTATAGGAGCTTGGAGAGAAAAATTCCAACCTGCTCTGAGGGAAAAGGGAAATGGTGCTCTGGAATTCTTCTGTAGGAGCTTGGGGGGAAAACTCCACCCTGCTCTGAGGGAAAAGGTAAATGGTGCTCTGGAATTCTCCTATAGGAGCTTGGAGAGAAAAATTCCAACCTGCTCTGAGGGAAAAGGGAAATGGTGCTCTGGAATTCTTCTGTAGGAGCTTGGGGGGAAAACTCCACCCTGCTCTGAGGGAAAAGGTAAATGGTGCTCTGGAATTCTTCTGTAGGAGCTTGGGGGGAAAACTCCTCCCTGCTCTGAGGGAAAAGGTAAATGGTGCTCTGGAATTCTCCTGTACCATATCTGTCTCTAAAAATAGATGTAATGTAAGCTCTCTGCATCCACCGTGTGAAAAAGAAATTGCCAGTGCTGCAGCATCTAACTTAGGGTGGAAAGCCTAACCCCTTCCCTAGCAGTGGAATGCTTAGTAACGTGGTCCTCTATCTCCCCTCACTCCTAGTAAGCTTTGTAGTAATAAAGAGAAGCTCTTCAGGATGCACACCCCTCGGAAACATAGGTACTCAGCATCCTGCCTATTCACATCACGTTGGAGAATGCCGACTAACATCAGGTGCATGATCCATTTACTTCCCCTCCTTAGCATTTCCCACTTCCTTACTTCTCCAAAGGAGGTTTCTTGGTTTGGAAGTGCTTCTGATTCCCTCGTTGCTTGCTGCCTGCAGTGCCATTAACCCAGTGGCAGTACCAGCAGTCCCTTGAAACTCATCCGGTCGGACCATCGCAGCGTGCAGCACGGTGCTCTGCTCCCCTTCTCTGCCTGAGGCTTGAAGTTCTGGAATGTGTTGCAATGCAAACTGGGGGTGAATATTTGAGTTCCCCAAGTCCAAGAGGATTTTTGTAACCGTGGCAGTTGGGTTCTCCATCTAGTAATTAGCAGGGAATATTAAGCTGCAAGAGGCTAGATGAGAAGCAGCAGTCAAAACGTGCAGTTGTCGTTGAGAAGAATCCCCTTGGACACAGCCCATGGATGCTCTGCCTGCATCCTGTCCTGGAAGGTAGAGCAATGCATGCAAAATCAACCCTCTGCTGCTGCTGTATTCTGTAGGAATGGTTTCTCTCACCAGAAATGCTCATTCCTAGATGGAAGGACCTTAGAGGAAGAAACCTTTCAGTTATAACTTAAGCCTATTACCATCCTTTTCCCTACTTGTAAACCATAATTTAAAAGGCAATAGAAGTGCAAAGTGATGACAGAAAAGAGAGATTGAAAACTAGTTTCTTTTCATCTGGAACCCCTGACCTTCATTTATTACTCTTTTTTTGAACTCCATCCCATTACATCCCTCAAATTCTTGTTAGTACAGATCGAACGTAAGAGATAGAACACCACAAACTTTGAGTTCCTGCTCCTAACATGGGACTGGTGGAGAAATCTTGAAGGTTTGGACTTCAGCCCTCACTGTGCTGTCCATTCCATTTTAATGTCTTCAATTTAGCTTCATTTCAGCTGTAGGCTTGATCAGAATCTGTATTTACTGGAAGTTACCTGATGAACACTGGCACTTGTGTTTGCCTGCTGTCATTTGCCATGGGTGATAATTATTTGTCTCAAGATCCAAAGCCTGCACCTCCACATAGAATGGCTTAGGCTGGAAGGGACCTTACAGATCATCTTACTCCAGCCTCCCCATCATGGCCAGGAATGCCTCTCAACTAGAGTCATAGAATGGCTTAGGTTGGAAGGGACCTCAAAGCTCATCCAGTTTCAACCCTCTGCCATAGGCAGGGACACCTCCTGCTAGAACAGGTTGCTCATGGACTCATCCAACCTGGCCTTGGACATCTCCAGGGAGGTTGTGGAGCACAGAAGCACAATCAAAGATCAATGATCACATTCTGTGCTTCTGTGCTCCACACCCTCCCTGGGCAGCCTGTGCCAGGATCTCACCACCCTCACTGTAAAGAACTTTGATCACATTGGGTGCTTCTGTGCTCCACAACCTCCCTGGGCAGCCTGTGCCAGGATCTCACCACCCTCACTGTAAAGAACTTTGATCACATTCTGTGCTTCTGTGCTCCACAACCTCCCTGGGCAGCCTGTGCCAGAGTCTCACCACCCTCACTGTAAAGAACTTTGATCACATTGGGTGCTTCTCTGCTCCACAACCTCCCTGGGCAACCTGTGCCAGTGTCTCACCACCCTCACTGTAAAGAACATCTAGAACTAGACTAGAACTAGTCTCAAGGCCTCCAGCTATCTACATTTCTTCCTATCCCACTTCCACCAGCCAGCAAAGTAGGAAAAGCTGAAAGCCAGATCAGAAAATTGTGAGTAGGAGCAAGCAGTAGTAGTGGAGGTCAGAGGCTGTAGCAGGGCAGAAGACAAACTTGATGAGAAACGCACAGAGATAGGCAGGGATATAGAGGAGTGAGACTGGGAGGCAAAGAGATGCTGAGCTGATCAAAAAGTATAGTGGAGATGGTCGGTGGGAGACAGGCTGAGCTGTGAGTGTGGGAGAGAAAAGCCAAGGCTTGTGGGCATTGATCAGCTTCAGCCAAGCCCAGTGGTTTGGGGCAGCGCAGGAGGGATTCGTTCCGCATGCAGTGAAGCCACAGTGACCTCTAGTGTCTCGAAACTTCTATTTCTTCCTCAATCAGAGGTGGGGAAGGAAGAAATAAGTAACTAGAAAGTGCTTTGCTGTCCCAGAAAGTGAACCACTCATGCATGTACTGACAGAAGGAGTGAATGGTAGGATCCTAGCACTGACCTTCCAGAAAGCAAACTAGGAAAGTCAAGTGCTTGTTGCCTGCAATTGATCTGCACTTAAAAGATCATAGAATCATAGAATTAACCAGGTTGGAAGAGACCTCCAAGCTCACCCAGTCCAACCTAGCACCCAGCCTTGGCCAATCAACCAGACCATGGCACTAAGTGCCCCAGCCAGGCTTTTCTTGAACACCATCAGGGATGGTACTTCCCCTGGCACAACTTGAGGCTGTGTCCCCTTGTTCTGTTGCTGGGTGCCTGGCAGCAGAGCCCAACCCCACCTGGCTACAGCCTCCCTTCAGGGAGCTGCAGACAGCAATGAGCTCTGCCCTGAGCCTCCTCTTCTGCAGGCTGCACACCCCCAGCTCCCTCAGCCTCTCCTCATAGGGTTTGTGTTCCAGGCCTTTCACCAGCTTTGTCACCCTTCTCTGGACAGTGCCATGAACTGAGCAGGGACATCTCCAATTACAGAACGCTGCTCAGAGCCTCATCAAGTTGGACCTTGAATGTCTCCAGGGATGGTGCCTCAATCATATCCCTGGGAAAACTGTTCCAGTATTTTACTTCCCTCATTGTGAAGAACTTTCTCCTAATTTAGGCTGAACGTGAGGCAGCAGTGCCCAGGTGGGCAGCAGAGCCAATGGCATCCTGGGCTGGCTCAGGAGCAGTGTGGCCAGCAGGACAAGGGAGGTTCTTCTGCCCCTGTGCTCAGCACTGCTCAGGCCACACCTTGAGTGCTGTGTCCAGTTCTGGGCTCCTCAATTCAAGAGAGATGTTGAGGTGCTGGAAGGTGTCCAGAGAAGGGCAGCAAGGCTGGGGAGGGGCCTGGAGCACAGCCCTGTGAGGAGAGGCTGAGGGAGCTGGGGGTGTGCAGCCTGCAGAAGAGGAGGCTCAGGGCAGAGCTCATTGCTGTCTGCAGCTACCTGAAGGGAGGCTGTAGCCAGGTGGGGTTAGGCTCTTCTCCCAGACAACCAACAACAGAACAAGGGGCCACAGTCTGCAGTTGTGGCAGGGGAGGTCTAGGCTGGCTGTTAGGAGGAAGTTGTTGGCAGAGAGAGTGATTGGCATTGGAATGGGCTGCCCAGGGAGGTGGTGGAGTCGCTGTGCCTGGAGGTGTTGAAGCAAAGCCTGGATGAGGCACTTAGTGCCATGGTCTGGTTGATTGGCCAGGGCTGGGTGCTAGGTTGGGCTGGATGATCTTGGAGGTCTCTTCCAACTTGAATGATTCTATGATTCTATGATTAATACCTATATCAAGAAGTCCATTTTGACTCCGTGGCTCATGCTGTATCCTATGACAGTACAATCCTGCAGTTAATAAACAGAATCATAGAATCAGTCAGGGTTGGAAGGGACCACAAGGATCAGTCAGTTCCAAGCCCCCTGCCGTGGGCAGGGACACCCTACCCTAGATCAGGCTGCCCAGAGCCTCATCCAGCCTGGCCTTAAACACCTATTTCTTTATTTTCTTTATGCTGTAGCAGATTTTTTCCATTAAGTTGTACAGTGCAAAAGATTCCTGAGCTGCAGTGTAACTCAGTCTGGAGCTGTAATTTGAATTGAAGATGAAGTTTTAGAACTCACTTTTCCTGCCAGCAGTAGGGTCTTCTGTGTTGCATATGCAACAGCAAACAGTACTGCAGGTCTAGGTAACAATTTGCAATGGAAATAGAAAACATTTCCAGCACCGGGGTGTGTTTATTTCACCAACTGCTTGCTTTGGGCAAGGTGGGAAGGAAGGGAATTGCATGCAGAAATGGTAGTGTTCTTCCAGACGATTCAACGTATAGGAGCAGATTGCTCTAATAATCTTTGTGTTGATAGGCTCGATTGTTTTTAGCACCTGTGCACATTCTCTCTCGATGAGCCTCCCAGCATGTCCTCTGCCTGCTACAAACTGCATCCTTGTTGCTCTCGGTGGTGTTTGCATCCAGAACGAGATGCTGTGCTGTGCTGTGCTGTGCATGGAGGGGGAGATCTGATTGTCTCGACGTGTCACAGCCGCAGAGGGGTAGAACTCCTTTCCACTGCATACCAGGACATATGAACACTGCCTCCTCAGAGGGCAGTAGGTTAAGCATCTAAGAACCACATAGGCTGCGTTATTGTTAGTTAATTAATTAGTCAAATTGATTAGATGATTAGTTCATTCATAGAATCATAGAATAATCTGGGTTGGAAGGAACCTCCAAAGCTCATCCAGTCCCACCGCCTCTGAGGTCAGCAGGGGCATCCTCAACTAGATCATGTCACCCAGAGCCATGTTGAGCCTCACCTTGAATATCTCCAGGGATTGGGCCTCAACCCAGGGCAACCTGTTCAAGCATTTCGCCACCCTCATGCTGCACAACCTGTTCCTAACATCCAATCTAAGTTTGCTTTTCTCTAGTTTGAAGCCATTGCCCCTCATCTTATCACTACAGGTCTCTGTAAACAGTCTGTCTCCATCCTTCTTGAAGGCACCTCTCATAGAATCACAGAATCATAGAATCAAACAGGTTGGAAGAGACTTCCAAGCTCATCCAGTCCAACCTAGCACCCAGCCCTGTCCCATCAACCAGACCATGACCCACATTTGGCTGACTGGAGAACCACAGAATAGTTTAGGTTGGAAGAGAACTCAAAGCTCATCCAGTTCCAAGCCCCCACCATAGGCAGGGACACCTCCCACTAGAACAGGTCACTCAAGGCCTCATCCAGCCTGGCCTTGAACACCTCCCTGGGCAGCCTGTTCCAGGGTCTCATCACCCTCACTGTAAAGAACTTTGATCCCATTCTGTGCTTCTGTGCTCCACAACCTCCCTGGGCAACCTGTGCCAGTGTCTCACCACCCTCACTGCAAACAGCTTCTCGCTAACATCCAGTTTCAATCTCCCCTCTGCCACTTTAAACCCATTCCTCCTCATTCTGTCATTACAAGACCTTGTCAGTAGTCCCTCCCCAGCCCTCCTGTAGCCCCCTTCAGATACTGGAAGGCTAGAGAAGAGAGCTATAAGGGATACAGCCTCAAACTGCACCAGAGCAGGTTTAGACTGGATGTTAGGAAGAAGTTCTACACAGCAAGAGTGATTGCCCATTGGAATGGGCTGCCCAAGGAGGTGGTGGAGTCCCCATCCCTGGAGGCTGGATGAGGCACTTAGTGCCATGGGTTAGTTAATTAGAAAGGTTAGGTGATAGGTTAGAGGTGATGATCCTAGAGGTCTTTTCCAACCTGGTTAAATCTGTGATTCTGAAAACGATTAGTTTATAATTGCCAACTCTAAGAGCACAGGGCCACCACTGAGCTTGGACCTGCCCAAAGCACCTGTCCAGCAGCACCTACAGAGAGTGAGCTCCCAGCAGTGAGCACACAGTGTATCACTGTGCTGCCATTGATCGGGCATCAGGCTGCTTCTTGGACCCTCCCTTACTTTTGAGTTGGGCTTGGCCAAGTGCATGCTGTAGCAGGGAGTTCTGGGTGTGAGTGGTGACTAACACTGCATATGAAGTGTTGGAAATGCCTCACCTTGACAGAAGCATGGGTGTACTAACAGTGGGTTTGCCTGCTTGGAACCCCAAAGAGATGATACTATATGGCATGCAGTGGCAACAGAATACTCTTTGTTCTTGGTTGTGTGGAGAGGTGGCCAGGAATGCGCTGAGCTGGGCTGGCTGAGATGGGAATAAACCTGGCTACAGTGCAAGGAAATCTTGGGGATTAATCTGTCATCACTTGAGTGAAATTTGTTTCTGTTCATTCACTTTAAACCTATCTACATAAACCTAGCTGCAATGCAAAGAAATCTTAGAGGTTAATTGGGCATTGCTTGAGTGAAATCCCTTTCTAGTTGTTCACTTCAAACCTCTCTACATAAACCTAGCTGCAATGCAAAGAAGTCTTAGAGGTGAATTGCTCATCACCTGAGTGAAATCCCTTTCTAGTTGTTCACTTCAAACCTCTCTACATAAACCTAGCTACAATGCAAGGAAATCTTAGAGGTTAATTGGTCATCACCTGAGTGAAAGGTGTTTCTGTTTGCTCACTTCAAGCCTATCTATGTAAACCTATCTACAATGCAAAGAAATCTCAGGGATGAATTGGTCCTTGCTTGAGTGAAATGTGTTTCTGTTTGTTCACTTCAAACCTACTTATGTAAACCTATCTACATAAACCTAGCTACAAATCAAGAAATCTTAGAGATGGATCTATCAGCACTTGGATGAGATTTGTTTCTATTTGTTCCCTTTAAACCTACCTACATAAACCTAGCTACAGTGCAAAGAAATCTTAGAGATTAATCTGTCATCATCTGAGTGAAATATCTTTCTATTTGCTCACTTTAAACCTATCTACAATGCAGACAAATCTTAAGAGATTAATCTGTCATCTCTTGAGTGGAATTTGTTTCTGTCTATTCATTTTAAACCTATCTGCATAAACCTAGCTACAGTGCAAGGAAATCTTAGAGATGACTTTATCATCCCTTGAGTGAAATTTGTTTCTGTTTGTTCACTTCAAACCTGTCTACATGAACCTATCTACATAAACCTAGCTACAGCACAAAGAAATCTTAGAGGTTAATCTGGCATCACCTGAGTGAAATTTGTCTCTATCAGTTCACTTTAAACCCATCTACTTAAACCTGTCTACATAAACCTATCTATAATGCAAAGAAATTTTAAGAGATTAATCTGTCATCCCTTGAGTGAAATTTGCTTCTATCAGTTCACTAGAGGTCTATCTACTTAAACCTATCCACATAAACCTATCCACAACACAAAGAAATCTTAGAGATAAATTGGTCATCACCTGAGTGAAGTTTGTTTCTATTTGTTCACTTTAAACCTATCTACCTAAATCTATCTACTTAAACCTACCCACAACACAAAGAAGTCTTAGAGATGAGTTGGTCATCACCTGAGTGAAATTTGTTTCTATTTGTTCACTTTAAACCTATCTACCTAAGCCTATCTACCTAAGTCTACCTACGTAAGCCTATCTACTTAAACCTATCTACCTAAGCCTATCTACCTAAGCCTATCCACAACACAAAGAAGTCTTAGAGAGTAATCTGGCATCACCTGAGTGAAATTTGTTTCCCTTTGTTCACTTTAAACCTATCTACCTAAGCCTATCTACTTAAACCTATCTACCTAAGCCTATCTACATAAACCTATCCACATAAACCTATCTACCTAAGCCTACCTACTTAAACCTATCTACCTAAACTTATCCACTTAAACCTATCTACCTAAGCCTACCTACTTAAACCTATCTACCTAAACTTATCCACTTAAACCTATCTACCTAAGCCTACCTACTTAAACCTATCTACCTAAACTTATCCACTTAAACCTATCTACCTAAGCCTACCTACTTAAACCTATCTACCTAAACTTATCCACTTAAACCTATCTACCTAAGCCTACCTACTTAAACCTATCTACCTAAACTTATCCACTTAAACCTATCTACCTAAGCCTACCTACTTAAACCTATCTACCTAAACTTATCCACTTAAACCTATCTACCTAAGCCTACCTACTTAAACCTATCTACCTAAACTTATCCACTTAAACCTATCTACCTAAGCCTACCTACTTAAACCTATCTACCTAAACTTATCCACTCAAACCTATCCACAGCGCAAAGAAGTTAGAGGTTACTCAGTCATCACCCGAGTGAAATTTGTTTGTATTTGTTCACTTTGATTTCCTTGACGAGGTTAATCTGTAGTGTAAGACAGGCTGCTGTTGATAGTGCCCCTATCAAACCCACAGCCGCATCCACATCGGGTTCTGTCTCCAGTGAACTGCGGTGGGTGAGGAGAAAAGGTGTGTGAGAAACAGATTGCTGCTGCTGCTGCTGCTGCTGCTGCTGCTGCTGAGGAGGTTTAGAAGTCAAATTTGATTATCGGCTGATGGGGGAGGGGAAGTGAAAAAAAGGAAGAGGGTGAAGAAATAAACCCCCTTTCTCTTCTTGGCAGTCAAAAGCTGAGCTTCAAGGAGCGCGTGCGCATGGCCAGCCCGCGGGGCCAGAGCATCAAGAACAGGCAGGCCTCGGTGGGAGATCGCCGCTCACCAAGTGCCGACGTTGCCACCGACGGCAGCCCCACCAAAGTGCAGAAGAGTTGGAGCTTCAACGACCGGACCCGCTTCAGGCCCTCCCTGCGCCTGAAGAGCTCCCAGCCCAAGCCTGTGGTGGATGGTAGGAGTCTCTTGTGCCTCTTTGCCTTCCTCTGCACCTGTCTGCAGAGACAGTTGGTTTACTCTCAATGTTCTGGGCCGCTCAGTTGAGGGAAGATGTTGAAATGCTTGAGCGTGTCCAGAGAAGGGCACTGAGGCTGGTGCTGAGGCTGGAGCACAGCCCTGTGAGGAGAGGCTGAGGGAGCTGGGGGTGTGCAGCCTGCAGAAGAGGAGGCTCAGGGCAGAGCTCATTGCTGTCTGCAGCTACCTGAAGGGAGGTTGTAGCCAGGTGGGGTTGGTCTCTTTTCCCAGGCACAGAACAAGAGGACAGAGTCTCAAGTTGTGCCAGGACAGGTTTAGGCTGGATGTTAGGAAGAAATTCTTGGCAGAGAGAGTGATTTGCATTGGAATGGGCTGCCCAGGGAGGTGGTGGAGTCACCATCCCTAGAGGTGTTAAAAAGGAGGCTCGATGAGGTACTTAGTGCCATGGATTAGTTAATTAGGAGGTGTTAAGTGATGAGTTGGACCAGTCAGGGTTGGAAGGGACCACAAGGATCATCCAGTTCCAGCCCCTCTGCCATGGGCAGGGACACCTCACATGAGATCAGAATGGCCACAGCCTCATCCAGCCTGGCCTTAAACACCTCCAGTAATGAGGTTTCCACCACCTCCCTGGGAAACCTGTTCCAGGTCCTCACCACTCTCACGCTGAAGAATTTCTTCCTGTCATCCAGTCTGAATCTACCCATTTCTAGCTTTGTTCCATTCCCCCCAGTCCTATCATTACCTGACATCCAAAAAACTCCCTCCACAGCTTTCTTGGAGCCTCCTTAAGATACTGAAAGGTCACAAGGAGGTCACCTGGGAGCCTTCTCCTCTCCAGACTGAACAGCCCCAACTGCCTCAGTCTCTCCTCATAGCAGAGCAGCTCCAGCCCTCTGCTCATCCTCATGGCCCTTCTCTGGACACCTTCCAGCACATCCATGTCCCTCTTCTACCAGGGGCTCCATGTAGTCTATTCCAATCAAGATCCTGACCATATGAGGCCACGATTTAGCCTCTCTTTATGGCACATCTGGAAGCACTTGCTCACTGAACACTTAGTGGCCACAGGGCAATGGGTAGCAAGCTCAGCTCCACAAGAGACAGCTGCAGCCCACCACAATCAGGTTGATGTTTCAGATAACCTCATCTGCAGGAGAGAGTAAACAAATTACTGAAGTAGTCATTTTGAGAGGATGCTCTTAAGATCTTAAAGGTCTTTTCCAACCAAAGCAATTCAGCCACCCTGTCACCCACTTGCACCAAATCTGAAACACCTGAGGAAGGCTTTCATCTGTATTAAATGTTGTTAAGGGAATCCTTGGTGGCCTTGTAAAGCACAGGACTCTGCTGTGGCTGCCTGAATCGACAGCTACCATCCTCCTCCTCCCATTGAACAAGGCTGCCATCTCCTTCAAACCACAGGACCTGGAAGTGTCCCTGGGTGCAGGACCTCTGTAGACCTTATGGAATATCAGGCATCATAGCAAATGATGCATGCTGCCAGGCTTAGCAGCAAGATACTCAGGTGTGACGTTAGCTCATGACTCACCATTCTACATCTTATTATATGTATGAGGAGCAGCTGAGGGCACAGGGCTTGTTCAGTCTGGGGAAGGGGAGGCTGAGGAGAGACCTCATTGCTCTCTACAGCTCCCTGAAAGGAGGCTGGAGCAAGGTAGGTGTTGCTCTCTTATCCCAAGTAACTAGTAATAGGATGAAAGGAAGTGCACCAGGAAAGGTTTAGGTTGGACATCAGGAGAAATTTCTTCACTGAAAAGACCAAAGCAGGTTGCCTAGGGAGGTAGTGGCTGAATCTCCATCCCTTGGAGGTGTCTAAAAGATGCAGAGATGTGATGCTGAGGTTTAGCACCAGCCTTAGTAGAATTAGATAATCATAGAATGGTTTAGGTTGGAAGGGACCTCAAAGCTCAGCCAGTTCCAACCCTCTGCCATAGGCAGGGACACCTCCCACTAGCACAGGTCGCTCAAGGCCTCATCCAACCTGGCCTTGAACACCTCCAGGGAGGGAGCAGCCACAACCTCCCTCCTAATGGCTGGACTTGGTGATCTTGAAGGTGTTTTCCAACTGGAATGCCTCTATGATTCTATGCATGCCATTGACTTCACAGCTTTAACTCCTTCTCTGTGATGTGTGTAAAACAACAGAGACCTGCACCTAAAACCACCCTCGAGGTGTATGCTTAGGGTCACCTGGCATTCCTCTTCCTTACTTCTCTCCCAGGCCCATCTAAACCTGCTGGCTAATATCCTACTGTCTGCAATAAACTCATCCCTCTTAACTGCACAGTTACTGTGCCTGCAATGAATTGTTAGTAGAAAGTCTCCTGCTCCCCTGTATCATCACTCAAAATGAAGAGGATTCCTTTTTAATTAAGCAGTGGGAGCTGTTCCCTGAAATATTGCCAGAGCAGAAAAAAAAAAATGGTCTTCTTTCTTTTTTCTTCTTGGAGAAGTTAAATAATAACTGAAGATAATTGAGAGTTGTTAGAAGGGAATGCCAGGATTTTAGATCTCTAGAGCTTGCCTGTGTTGTATGATAACTGAGATGAATTAGGCTTCTGACCTTAGAAAATTGCACTTAGAAAGAAAGGAGAGCAGATAATTACACCCAGAGTATGCAGAGAACTTTCCCACCAAGCCCATCTTCCATTTTGGCCAGGTCTGAGCTTTATTAGAAATGCTTCCACGTAGAAAATGCTGCTGGGGAAATTCTTTATGATATTCTGCTTCAGACTGCACTACAGCTTCTGAATTCCAGCTCTGACATCCTCTTCTCTTCACCCTCTGGATGAGGTTTTGCCTTTTGTGGGAGAGAGGAATGCTGTCTGGGTGCATCACCACTGCACTCCTCATAGGCACTGCCTGCAGGGCAGAGGCTCAGGCTGGGCAGAAGGGAAAGGGAGCTTCATACTGCACTACAGCTTCTGAATTCCAGCTCTAACATCCTCTTCTCTTCACCCTCTGGATGAGGTTTTGCCTTTTGTGGGAGAGAGGAATGCTGTCTGGGTGCATCACCACTGCACTCCTCATAGGCACTGCCTGCAGGGTGGAGGAGGCTCAGGCTGGGCAGAGGGGAAAGGGAGCTTCCAGAAGCTTGTTCAGAAGTGCTCACCCTTCCAGGGGGCACCACTTTGCTTCCTTTACTGAGAAATTGTTTTCCAGCATGGCAATCATAGAATGGTTTGGATTGGAAGGGACTTTGAAGATCATCTAGTTCCAACTCCCATGCCATGGGCAGGGACACATGCTACCAGACCTGCTTGCTCAGGGCATCATCCAGCCTGGTCTTAAGCACTTCAGGGGATGAGGAGTTTACAGCTTCTGTGGGCAACCTGTCCCAATGCCTCACCACCCTCACTGCAAACAGTTTGTTCCTAAGCTCTATTCTGAATCTGCCCTCCTCAAGCTTCAATCCATTCCCTCTCATCCTATCACTACAAGCCCTTGAAAAAAGTCCCTCCCTAGCTTTCTTATAGGCCTCCTTCAGGTACTGGAAGGCTGCTCTAAGGTCTCCCTGGAGCCTTCTCCAGGCTGAACAGCCCCAATTCTCTCAGCCTGTCCCCTCAGGGGAGGTGCTCCAGCCCTCCAGCTATCCCCTGCAAGCCTCCCTCAGAAGTGTGACAATGCAGAAACAATTCCTTTTCTCTAATACCAGCATCTTTACAGCTCAGGAGGTGTTTGGATCCAAACACCAACCTGCAGAGTGTTTAATTGACAACTGATGAGACATGATCTAGTTGATTGGACAGGGCTGGATGCTAAGTTGGACTGGATGAGCTTGGAGGTCTCTTCCAACCTGCCTGATTCTATGATCATAGAATCTCAGAGTCACAGAATCACCCACCCATATCTTCCAGTCTTTGAGGTGATTTACTTTGGGCTACAGTCCTGTCTTTGCCACTTTTTCATCCCTCCTTCTTTCTTCCTGAGGAGCAGTCTTTGATTTAATCACATCTACCAAGAAATAGAAGAGACCTATGCAGAAGTCATTAAAACAATCAGGGCAAGGGAGGGGATTCTTCCCTTTACTCTTGTCAGACCCCACCTGCAGTCCTGTGTACAGTTCTGGAGCTCCCAACACAAGAAGGACATGGAACTGTTGGAGCCAGTCTAGAGGAGGGCTACAAAGATGCTCAGAGGGCTGCAGCAGCTCTGCTATGAGGACAGGCTGAGAGAGTTGGGGCTCTGCAGCCTGGAGAAGAGGAGGAGACCTTGGACTAGCCTTGCAGTATCTGAAGGGGCTACAGGAATGCTGGGGAGGGACTTTTGACAAGATCTTGTAATTACAGGATGAGGAGGAATGGGTTTGAACTGGGAGAAGGGAGATTGAAACTGAATATTAGGAAGAAGTTGTTTGCAGGGAGGGTGGTGAGACACTGGCACAGGTTGCCCAGGGAGGTTGTGGCTGTTCTCTCCCTGGAGGTGTTCAAGGCCAGATTGGATGAGGCCTTGAGCGACCTGTTCTAGTGGGAGGTGTCCCTGCCTATGGCAGGGGAATTGGAATTGGCTGAGCTTTGAGGTCCCTTCCAACCTAAACCATTCCATGCTTCCCTTGTTTGTTTTTGTCACAGTACTTCTGCACTCTTCCCAGCACACCCCAGGTGGCATCTGAGCACCCTAAGTGAATGGGCAAAAAAACAGCCCCCTCCACACTGCCCTGAAACATTGCATGGCATCAGCAACAAGAAATGATGAGTTCATAGCAGCTTTTCATATGGCCCTGCTCAAAAAGTTCTGCAGAGGGCTTGATTTATTTGTTCTATAAATATCATCTGTCCTTTCTTAGAAGTGTTTTCTGCTGTTTAATAACACGTTCTGGCGCTGGGGAAACTGTGACGCTGCTCTCATCACCCTCAGAGCTCTCTCTGCTTCCAGGGGCAGCAGCATTTCAAGCAGTTATCTGCCTACTGGACAGAATCAAGAAGATTTGGTGCTCTAATTTGGTTGGGGTTGGTTGGTTGGGGTTTTTTTTGGGGTGGAGGGGGAACTGGAATGAAAAGGCAAATTGTGTGCTGGGTTGTTGGCAAGGTCTAGAGAACAGAGATGAACAATAACCCCCAAGCAGTGCTACAGGCTGGGGACAGAGTGGCTGAGAGCAGCCAGGAAGAAAGGGACCTGAGGGTGCTGGTAGGTAGTAGGCTGAAGATGAGGCAGCAGTGCCCAGGTGGGCAGCAGAGCCAATGGCATCCTGGGCTGGCTCAGGAGCAGTGTGGGTAGCAGGACAAGGGAGGTTCTTCTGCCCCTGTGCTCAGCACTGCTCAGGCCACAGCTTGAGTGCTGTGTCCAGGTCTGGGCTCCTCAATTCAAGAGAGATGTTGAGGTGCTGGAAGGTGTCCAGAGAAGAACAGCAAAGATGGAGAGGGGCCTGGAACACAAACCCTATGAGGAGAGGCTGAGGGAGCTGGGGGTGTGCAGCCTGCAGAAGAGGAGGCTCAGGGCAGAGCTCATTGCTGTCTGCAGCTCCCTGAAGGGAGGTTGTAACCAGGTGGGGTTGGGCTCTGCTGCCAGGCAAGCAGCAACAGAAGAAGGGGACACAGTCTCAAGTTGTGCCAGGGGAGGTCTAGGCTGGATGTTAGGAGGAAGTTGTTGGCAGAGAGTGATTGGCATTGGAATGGGCTGCCCAGGGAGGTGGTGGAGTCACCATCCCTGGAGGTGTTGAAGCAAAGCCTGGCTGGGGCACTTAGTGCCATGGTCTGGTTGATTGGCCAGGGCTGGGTGCTAGGTTGGATGGATGAGCTTGGAGGTCTCTTCCAACTTGCTTGATTCTATGATCTGTGTCCAGAGGAGCAAGATCTGTTCTTACAGATGTCTGTGTTGTGAAGTTAAGGTGCAAGTGAGACCAGAGTGCACCACAAAACTATTTATTAAAGGGTAAAGTTCAACAAAACAGAGGGAGAGAGAAAAGGAGACAGAGAGAGAGAGAGAGAGGGAGAGAGAACGAACCACGGAGAAAAAGAGAAGCAGCAGGGAAGGGAAAGAGCAGGGATTATATTACCATCAGCTGCAGATGGGGGGGAGAGAGAGATGGGTGCATGGCCCAGGGATGTTCTGTGGAATTCATCAGGAGTTCCTCTGGTGGAGGTCTGGCTCTGGTGGTGCTCTGGTGGAGGTGCACCCTTTGGCAGGCATTGCTCTTGTCTTTTTATACAGCCATTTAGATGGGTGTCCAGGTGCAGCTCCCCAGGAAATCTTCCTGTGTGTTCCTGCACCCCCTCCCTGTGCTGCTTATATACATAATATACATAAACCTTTTCTCTTCGAGGTAGCTGACCTAAGATGTACACATCCTGAGCATTCCAGCCAGGCTGAGGTCCAGGAATTTCCTCCAAGGCATTATCTGTTGATTTGCATCCCTGAGCTTTCGGCCAAGCACCTCCTCTGAGCCGGGGAGGATAACAAAGGCAATCTTTGTCTTTGTTGATGAACAAAGGAGAGAGGATTTAGACTCTCACAGTTGCATCAAGAGGAGTGTGGGCAGCAGGGCAAAAGAGGAGATTCTGCCCCTTTGCTCTGCTCTACTGAGACCTCAGCCTGACTACTGTGTCCAGTTCTGGCGTCCCCAGCATAAGAAGGACACAGCTCCTGGAGCGAGTCCAGGGGAGAGTGACAAAGATTATCCAAGGGCTGAAGCAGCTCTGCTATGAGGACAGGCTGAGGAAGCTGGGGTTGTGCAGCATGCAGAAGAGAAAACCCTGGAGGGACCCTAGAGCTGCCTTCTAATACCTGAAGAGGTCCTCCATGAAGGCTGCAGAGGGACTCTTTGTAAGGACGTCTAGAGATAGGGCAAAGGGGAATGGTTTGAAGCTGAAGGAAGGTAGGTTTAGACTGGATCTTAGGAAGAAGTTCTTCAGTATGAGGGTGAGGAGGCTCTGGAATAGGCTTTCCAGGGAGGTTGTGGCTGCCTCCTCCCTTGGGGTGTTTAAGACTGGATCCAGATGAGAGTTGTCCCTGCCCAGGGTGGGAAGGCAGAAGCAGATGATCTCTAAGGTCCTTTCCAACCAAAGCCATTCTGTGATCCTATGAGTACATGCACATGCTGACACCATGGAAGTGCTCCTAACAGAGTGCTTGGCAATGTGGCCCCAACACAGACCCTTTGAGCTGCTTTTTGGAAGCTTTCAGAGTTGTTTAGCCCTTGAAGAAAGGTTGTAAATCATAGAGGGGCAATCTTTCTAGCAGGGCCCATTGCAGCAGGACAAGCAGTGATGGTTTTAAACTAAAAGAGGGGAGGTTTAGACTAGATCCAAGGAAGACTTTTTCACTTTGCTTCTTACCACGAGGGTGGTAAAACACTGAACAGGTTGCCTGTGGCTCTGAGTAACCTGATGTAGTCACAGATGTTCCTGCTCGCTGCAGGGGGGTTGGACTAGATGACCTTTAAAGACCTGAAGCATTCTATGAGCTTCATAGGCAGTGTAGGAGGGAGATAAAGCTCTCCATGGGGGTGATTTAATATCATTCTGCTGATTTAGTGATGGCAAAACCTAAATAGTTGCCTGAATTTCATGCTCTGTACCTGATTCTCAGCAATTGATGTGATTTAGTTGGGGCAATTATCAAGGCAGGAATTATAATATATGTAGCTAAATTTTATTTCTGGAAAGCTCTGCCCACAACTAGATGCAAATGAGTTAAATTTGGGTTCTAATTCGGTCAGGAAAGTCTTCCCCAGGGTGCTTATGGGCAGTTCATTCAGTGAGGAGAATCAGAACATTTGGAAAAGTTTTGGCCACAAAAATGGCTTTGCCTCCCTTACAGATAGGCAGCCTGGAGCCCTAGGGAACGTCTGTGCTACTCACTGCGGGGGAGTAGAAATGTCAAGATAGTTCCTGTGTTGGAACTGCTCAGCCCTGGAGAGGCTTCCAGATCTTCCCAGGGTGCTAGGAAAGAGGCAGAGGATCTCTGACCTAGTCCTGGTTCCTTTGGCATGGAGGTTTGCAGAGGTGCAGGGAGCATCTCTTGCAGGTGTGCAGAGAGCGCAATGGCGGTGGCACTTCTCACCGCATCCTGAGGCACTTAAATGCCTTCTGCTGGGAAGCTTGAGGCACTTCAGTTTCCAGATAGTTCAAGCCCAAAATATCAGGGCTAAGCTGGTCTGAAGCATGAGGCAGAGCAGAACACGTTGGCCAAAAGCAGTGAGGCAGAGGCAGCTCACACTGAGGCAGAGCAGAGCGCACTGTCCAGTGGCAGTGCGGCAGAAGCAGCTCACACTGAGGCAGACCAGAGTGCACTGTCCAGTGGCAGTGAGGCAGAGGAAGCANACCTGTGTATCACATTGGGAGGGGACATAATAGCCTAAGCTTTTCTTTTCCTCCTGCCCTTGCTTCCTCCATCAGCAGAAGGGTGGGGCAAGCCAGGACATCTAATAGGCCTGTGAGCCTTCCAGGACATGATGTGCCAGCACAAGGATTTATCCTATGCCCTCTGAAAAAAGACACCCTGAGGCTACCCTCTCTGCATTTTGCAGCATTTTCATATTGCACAGAGTTCCTCACAAAACCTCCCTGACTTTTTTCCCCCCTCCCTTCAAAAATCATTCTAAGCACAAAAATCTTCATGGTTTAGCTTCACACTATTCATGGAATAGTTCTCAAACTGAACAGTTGTGCCTCAGGCCAGTGCTTTTTGTGATGATTTGCTTCCATGAAGCTTCTCACCTCTTCCTCCCAGCTCACATCATCTTCCTGTTTGCTGAACCATGAAAACAAATTCCCTTCGCTACCCCTCGGATTGATTTTTTTTTTTTCTCCTCTCTCAGAGTTTCCTTTGCTTTTAAAACAGCACCAAGTTGACTCTCTTCCAGGGGGGAGTTCACATCAATCATTTTACTGGGATTGTAAAAGAAAAACCAACTGAAAGAAGAGGCAGCACTAATTGGGATGGAACTTAATCGCAAACTCCCTGATAAGAACACCCAAAACTCCCCCGAAGAGGCAAAGGCAGCAGCCTATGTTTACATCTTTCCCAGAACAGAGGAGGCCCAAGGGAATGAACCAGGAAATTATTTTCTTGATCCCTGGAAAAAAAACACCTCAAACCTCTATAGACTTCTAACCATGAAAGAATCATAGAATCACCCAGGCTGGAAGAGAGCTCCAAGCTCATCCAGCCCAACCTAGCACCCAGCCCTGGCCAATCAACCAGACCATGGCACTAAGTGCCTCATCCAGGCTTGGCTTCAACATCTCCAGGGATGGTGACTCCCCCACCTCCCTGGGCAGCCCATTCCAATGCCAAACACTCTCTCTGCCAACAACTTCCTCCTAACATCCAGCCTAGACCTCCCCTGGCACAACTTGAGACTGTGTCCCCTTGTTCTGTTGCTGGTTGCCTAGAAGAAGAAAAGGGACCATCCAGTGGGACCTGATCAGGCTGGAGAAGTGTGACCAGGCCAACCTTATGACATTCAGCAAGGCCAAGTGTAAGGTCCTGCACCTGGGTGAGTGCAATCCCAAGCACAACTCCAGGCTGGGTGAGGAATGACTGAGAGCAGCCCTGAGGAAAAGGACCTGGGGGTCTGGAGTGATGAAAAGCTCAACATGAGCCTGCAGTGGGAGTGCAGCCCAGACAGCAACCCTGTGCTGGGCTGCAGCAAGAGCAGTGTGGGCAGCAGGGCAAGGGAGGGGATTCTGCCCCTTGGCTCTGCTCTCCTCAGACCCCACCTGGAGTACTG
>WAAF01009994.1:0-26147 GCA_013400475.1 Tricholaema leucomelas | reverse complement strand
AAACCATTCTATGATTCTATGCTTCTGTAATATGCCACTTGCCCTCTAGGAGGACTTGACAGACTGTTTTCTGCCAAGGCAGAAGGCAGTTACATAGAGTAACAGAAACAAAGGAAAAGCTTTAATTACAAAGAGACTTTTTAGAATATTTATTCACAAAATCAATATCTCAGGACTTCTGTGGCTGCATTATAGCTCCAAACAGTACCCCAAACACTTGGAGAATTGCTATCAGTAGTGTGATACCTGTGGGAGGCTTTTGGAGTTTCCCCAGGGCTCTGGCAGAGTGCTGGGACATGTATGGTCTCTGACCTGGTCTTGGTCCCTTCCTGGGTGGACAGTGCCGTTCCCAGGGCTCTGGACTTTGCACGGAGGTTTTCAGGTCTGCAGACAAGCACAGCGTCCTGCAGCTTTGGCAGTAACCTGTCCTTTCTCACCATGAAGGCTGCAGTGAGGTCTCTTGGGGGCACATGGCTTTGCCAGTCTTACCCCTTCTGGATAAAGCCTTTCTGAGTAAATCCTTTCTGCACAGTCCAGGCTGTCATTACCTGCTGGCAGGGTTTTTCACACTAAGGCTGGCTGACTCAGGCAGCTTTTCGTAATGACTCTTGCCTACTTCATGAGGGCATTTAATGCCACTCCCTGGTAAACTGAGGCACAACAAAGGCTCCAGGAAAACAAGCTTGAAGCATCAAAGCTTATTGTTACACAGCAAAGCTGATCTGAAGCAGTAAGTTCTAGTCCCCAAGGCAAGGCTTGGCTAGGTAAAGTGAGCTGAGGCAGAGCACATAGTTTACAGCTTCACTCATATTTATCAACTGCCTGAGTCTGATGGCTGCATTTGGCCACAGAGATTCACCAATCAGAATGGCACTTTGCCAAAACTAACCATATTAGGTGAGACCAGGGACGTGCTTTACCCAAATTTGCGAAAGCACAGTCCACACATAAACAAGCGTATGCACCTTGTTTATCACAGGAGTAGACTCACTGGCTCCAAGTCTTTTGTTCTTTTCCCACATTGCTACCCACACAGGCAGAGGGAAGGGAGAAGTAAGAGATCATACCTGGGCAAGCCAGAACATTTATCATAAAATGTTGTTATTAGAATAGAATAAAATAAAATAGAATAGAATCAACTAGGTTGGAAGAGATCTCCAAGATAATCCAGTCCAACCTGTCACTCAGCCCTGTCCAATCAAATAGACCATCCCACTAAGGGCCTAATCCAGTCTTTTTAACATCTCCAGGGACAGCAACTCCACCACCTCCCTGGGCAGCCCATTCCAATGGCAAATCACTCTCTCTGGGAAGAACTTCCTCCTAACATCCAGCCTATACTTCCCCCAGCACAACTTGAGACTGTGTCCCCTTGTTCTGTTGCTGGTTGCCCAGCAGAAGAGGTCAACCCCCACCTTCCTACAGCCTCCCTTCAGGTAGTTGTAGACAGCAATGAGGTCTGCCCTGAGCCTTCTCTTCTACAGGCTAAACAACCCCAGCTCCCTCAGCCTCTCCTCACAGGGTTTGTGTCCAGGCCCCCCACCAGCTTCGTTGCCCTTCTACAGACATATTTCAGTATCTCAACATCTCTCTTGAATTGAGGTGCCTATAACTGGACACAGTACTCAAGGTGTGGCCTGACCAGTGTTGAGTAGAGGGGAAGAATAACCTCCCTCGTCCTACTGGCCACACTGTTCCTGATGGAGTCCTGGATGTCACTGGCTCTCTTGGCCACCTGGGCACACTGCTGGCTTATCTTCAACCTACTATCTACCAGTACCTTCAGGTCCCTTTCTGCCTGGCTACTCTCCAGCCACTCTGTCCCAGCCTGTAGTGCTTCCTATTTTGGCCTGCCACCACAGTTTTTTATTGCTGATCCACTAATGACACCATATTTACGGCACACTGAAGCTATAAATCAATTAACTGGATACAAGTGAACTTCCCAGAAAAGGGCTGCAGCAGCACCTTTGAACTTATCAGACACATTACTATTCCAGTATAAATCCAGCCTACTACAGTATTCCCATCTCCCGAGAAACTGAGAACAGTTGAAGCACTCTGATAAAGCCCTTTGTTTACTAAGAAGCAGAGTCATTTCAAAGTGTGACAGTATTATTGTGGCTGTCCACAGACTCCCACTATACACTGTTATAGAATCATCAGTCACTCCATCTAGTTAGGCTGCACGTTACAAAAAACACCAGTAACCAAAACTTCTTAAGGCATTTCAGGAAGCTGGAGTGGAGAGACACGATGGAGGCAATATTTCTGCTGTCAGACCACAAAATGAGGCATATCTTGATATCAGTGTGTGATAGATCTAAGTGCTTATTTGTATGATTAGATCAGCCAAGCATTCCAAGAGACATGTCAACACCTTTCAAGGTGAAAACTTGTCATCTGGCCTGGTTCAGAGTTTGTGTTATTAGAAGAACTAACAAAAGTAATTTAATTCCACTCAGAATTCCAGTATCACAGAATCACAGAAAAGTAGGGGGTTTAAGGGACCTCTAGAGAACATCTAGTCCAATCGCCTCTACTAAAGCACGTTCACCTCTATCAGGTTGCACAAGAACACACTCAGGCAGATTTTAAATATCCAGTACTCTGACACTCTCAAAGTAAATGTTTCAGGTGGAAATAGCCCCAAAAGTGTCCATTTTTCAAATCAGAAAAAAGTTAATTGATCTTTTACATAGTAATGGAAAGTAAAAATCCTGATACACTTGTCTTCTATTATAGACAACCCTGGCAAGATGCTAACACTGCATAAAAGCTAAACCTGGTTAAGAAACTGTATAACTTATTTCAATGATTTGTGTCACAAGAAAAAAAATTCTGATACTAAAGAGTATTTTTTCTCAGTCACAGGTGCAGAACTGTTGTTAAAAAAAAAAAAAAAAAAAAAAGTATAATCATATGCCCTTACTTGTGTTACAGTTTTGAAAGTTCACACAGAACACAGAGTTCTGTCTCCTTTGGAAATTATAGCATCTCTTTAGAAAAGGATCAAATTTGGCTTCACCTGTTTATTGATTGATTTAGCAAACTCAATTGTGAGCAATGAGGAACAAGTAGTAGTTTCCTGGCTACAGACAAGCTTTAACTACTTATTTTGCTAACAAAACACATTTAAAATGGAAAGTGTACATAATCCAGTAGAAACAGTTCTAAGAAAAATAATCATTTCTAAAATGTAGTGTAGAAAAATGAAAGTGAAATCTCATTTTCCGTGCATTATTTTGACATTCACATTAGAACCTAAATAAAATCCTTCATTTCTTCTTTCAAATTTCCTAATTTTAAGGTAGCCTAGTCCCCTAGTCAACATTTATATGGCTGCATTGTCCCTTTTTATATTTGGAAATAATAGAGGAACTATGTAAACTGTGTAACCATCCCTGTTTACAGTATTTTCTGACAAAATAGACTGTATCTTTATATCCATAAGCCTGTCTTATGGATATAAATATATACCAAACAGGTATATATATATATTTATATATATATATATCGAACAGGTATGAGGATGCTATCAAGCAGATAAGCACAACTGATTCNAAAAAAGTTTATTTTAAGGGTTGTTTGTTGTGAAACACAAGCTGATGACACTCTTCTTTTTAAAAAGAACCTAGCAACATGAACAGCAAAAGATTTGAAGGTCATTATTTGTTATTGAGACACTTCAACAAGCCTATTTTGGAATTTGAAGATTGATATGAAACAGTGCAGGAAAAGGATGGCATTACATGCAGTCCACAATCCTTCTAGAGATCAAGAGCAGCAACAAACAGTCAAAACATCAATAAAATAAACCCATTGGAAAAGAAGTTACTCAAATTTGTCTGTCTGAAGTGGCAAGGAAGAATTTCTTCTTGACCAGAAATTTGTGTATCTGCTATCTCTTTCTAAGCGTGAAGGAAGAAGCTGCCTAGGAATGTAGTAGAGCAAAAATCAGTTAAAATTGAAGTGGCACAAAAAGACCATTAGTATATAGGGAAGTCAGGACTGAAGACACTTCTCTAGGACAATATTCATAATGAACTATAATATGCTGGTGGCACCCACGCAGTAGGTAAAAACTAGGCAACGGAATCCAAACAGGGGGTGTGATGTTTGTTAACTGGTCTTTTCAGTGGATATTTGGATACAATATTTCAAACACAAGCAGTTTCTGAATTTGATCTGAGATTCAAACTTCTTTGAATTTTTAATTGTTCAGTACAGTTAAGTTTTTGAGGTAATGAAGAGCGACTCTGATCTGCCTAAATTTCAGGCTGAGGTCATTGTCAGTTGTCTCTTTCAACTTTGGTTTAGAACATGGAAAAAGAAATCTGTATCCCCAGAAACATTCACATAAACAGAGTAGTCTTGAACATAAAATTGTATGAGACAACATCATCACAGTCATGTCAGACTTTCATACATCAAGATGGGCTGAATGCCTTTAGCAGATGCCAACATGCCAAATTTAATTTCCTGCATGAGCTTTTTACTGTATGAAATCCTGCCATTAAGGACACTCCTTCACAGATAGTCCATTTTAGGCCAGCCATCACGAAAGGGACTCAAAAATGGACTGGAAAGGGAGAATATGTGTGTCTTGCCTGTCCAGATTTGAGGTGCTGCTAGCAGTTGTGCCAGCTCAAATGCTATTCCCAGGTGGTTTTCTTCCCCTTTCAATCAGTCAGGTTTCCCAGAAGATGCCTTTTTGGTTGTTTTTTTTTGTCTGCTCCACATATAGTCATTTTATGTTCATCAAGCACGTGATTTCTCTGTGTTAAAATTAAATAATATTAATTAAAAAAAAGAAAGAGTTATTTTTCTATGATTATGAATAAGCTGAGGGAAAAATTCTTTACCTTATAAACGTGTGGACCAGTACCAATAAACTGCACTTCTAGGAAAAGATCTTTGAAAGTGTGGCTGTCATGAGAGTGTCCAACTTGAGATAGCTGAAGAAAAGCTTTTTAAATGTATTTAATGTCTTCAAGACCAACTGAAGTACTAAAGATTAACTAAAGTACTGGACACATAAAAAATGTCAGAGCTCACACTTACATTCACCTTTGTTTTCTGCCTCTACGTTGCAAAACAAAAGTAAAACGATTACTGTTTTCACTTGGGGTGAGGTCAGAAACAACAAAAGGCAGCTGTCAAACCTAATGGGTTCCAGCTTGGAAATACGACAATGACAAAGGTCTCCCTATCCTGGGATCTCCTTGTGTGCTAGTTTGAGGCTAGCTGGAATATTTTAATGAGAGAAATTAGATTATAGGCTATGAAAAGGAAACAATGTTAATGTCTACTTCACTCATAGGCTTGTGAGATGTATAAAACCAAGAACGTAAATATAAAGCTTCATTTCTTAGTTTCCAGACAGATGACTCTAGTCTGAGTGACTTCATAAGAGTGGGGGGCTAGGTAACACCCAAACCACCACACCCTCTACCTGAATATTTAAATGATGAAGCATATGTTTATGTCTTCTTTTATGCCAGTTTTCATTATGCCACTTCTCACAAAAATGTGTTGACAGATAGGTAGACTCTATGTTCATTAAAATAAAAATTTCTTTACCTCTCAGCAGGATGTAGAACATGCTGGCATACATCCTGGTTTTGTAAAGCAACTAGTGAGTGTAGACGTTTAATTGGTAGGCCAAACATTAAGCAGCTTTCTTGTTGTGTAAATATTATTTATTCTAAAGTTCTTCCATTAACATAATAAGATTTTTTTTTTCTTTCCCTCCCTAGACTCACAGCAGTGTTACTGAGTGAGAATGAGTCAAAGAAAAAAATACACACACTGAAGATGAGCCAGCAGTTTGCTCAGGTGGCCAAGAGAGCCCATGGCATCCTGGCCTGGATCAGGAACAGTGTGGCCAGTAGGACAAGGGAGGTTATTCTTCCCCTGTACTCAGCACTGCTCAGGCCACACCTTGACTACTGTGTCCAGTTATAGGCACCTCAATTCAAGAGAAGNCCATGGGAATGGGCCACCCAGGGAGGTGGTGGAGTCACTAACCCTGAAGGTGTTCAAGAAAAGCCTGGATGAGGCACTTAGTGCCATGGTCTAGTTGACTGGCTGGGGCTGGGTGATAGGTTGGACTGGATGATCTTGGAGGTCTCTTCCAACCTGATTGATTCTATTTTATTCTAATTTTATTGATGCTAGTATGTGCACTTACAAGTGTCATGAAATTTGTCTGATGAAAGAAGTAAGCAGCATTTTTTCAGAAAATCAACATATGACAAAAATCCAAATTTGGAATGAGTTCAAACCACGAAGTCACATCCAAGCATATATCAAGTATCTCTAAAATGTGGAGCTATTTATGGCAAAAGCGGTGGTTTCAGTACATATTTAACTCAAACCTCAAAATGAGCTTTGGTTTTGATTCAAAGTGATAACACAACAGGTTTCTCATGATTCTGTGCAAATCACTTGATTCATTACTTGTCTAAGCTATAAATTACTCAAGCAGGAGTTGTATGACAATTTGTCCACTTAATCGCAGAATCACAGAGTATTAGAGGTTGGAAGGGACCTCCAGAGATCATGGAGTCCAATCTCCCTGCCAAAGCAGGATCATCTAGGGTAGTCCACACAGGAATGCATCCAGGGGGGGTTTGAAAGTCTCCAGAGAAGGACATTCCACAACCTCTCTGGGCAGAAGTTTCTCCTCATGTTGAAGTGAACCCTTCTATATTCCAGTTTGTAGCCATTACTCATCTTATTGCTGTGGACCACAAAAAGAGATTGACCTCATCCGTTTGACACCCACCCCCCAGATATTTGTACACATTGATCAGATCCTCTCTCAGTCTCCTTTTCTCAAGACTAAATAGCCCCAGGTCTCTCACTTTCTCTCTTCATAGGGGAGATGCTCAAGTACCCCATGTCATCCTTGTGGGTCTCCATTGGACCCTCTCCAGCAAGTCTCTGTCTCTCTTGAACTGGGGACACCAAAAAAATGGACACAATATTCCAGGTGTAGTCTCACTAGGACAGAGCAGAGGGGAAGAAGAACCTCTCTAGACCTGGTGACTACACTTTTCTTGATGCACCCCAGGATGCCATTGGCTCTCTTGGCCACAAGGGCACATTGTTGTCCCATGCAGAACTTGCTGTCCACCACAACTCCAAGGTCTTTCTCCACAGGTCTTCCCAGCAGGACAGCCCCCAACCTGTACTGGTGCCTCTTGTTATTCCTCCCCTAATGCAGGACCTTGCACTTGTCCTTATTGAACTTCATAAAGTTCACTTTCGTCCAGCCTGACCAGATCTCATTGGATGACTGCACAACTCGCTAGTTTTGTATCAGCAGTGATCCCACTGAGGGTACACTCAGTGCCCTCATGCGGGCTGTTGATAAAGATATTGAACAAAATTGGACCCAGTACTGATCTCTGTGTAACATCACTATGTTAATGTTGATTTAATCCTTTCTGCAAAGACATAATATTCGAGCATATACTGTAGATAAAGTCTTTACAGTTGGAGGTGGCCCTCACTGGGAATTCTTCAGGAGTCCCTAAAAAGCACAAGGTGTACAAACTTTCAGTATCCTTTCTTATCATTTTGTCTCTCCTTTTTTTTTTTTTCTTCACTTCTGAGTGCAGTTTGAAGCTCGATCCTGTTTCAGGAGGTGGGGACTGGAGCAGAACGGGAGATCTGCTGACACTGATCAGCTGACACTGGTTACAATAAAAGGTCAGCATCCTGCTGTCTTCATTTACTGATTCAGAAGATTGTTTCAGACTGTAATTCCTAATCCCATGTACTTGTACTCCCCTGGGTTTCCCTGTCTTGCTGATCCTTGAGTATTCATTAACTGCCTTACAATCTCTGTAAACAGCGAGCAAATCTTCCAAAGGAAATTTAATTCAATGGATGTCTTTTCCTTGCCTATTTCCCACCCTTTCCCTCATCACCTTCATATGCCTTTTTATTTTTCGTCACTGCTGTGGGGTCAAGGCTGACAGGGCACTACTATAACGTCCTTGATTCTGGGTGCACACGTCAGCTATCATCTTGAGGTAGAAACCAGAACAGTGACTTGGAATGGAGCAGCAGCCCCAAAGTGAGGACTTTGAGACTGCCTGTGGTACTGTTTCAACACAATCAGAACACTGCTTGTATGTGCATTGCCCAGCACCATGGCCTGAAGTCTACTGCAGCCTCAGAACACTATTACCATATTAATAACGAACACTCAGTCATGGTTTTTCAAGGAACATTTACAGTTGAGCAGTAATTTGAATATTAGAAGTTTAAACATGAAAAAACAGAGAGATACTTTCAAAATTATTTTTCTAATTGAAATCCAGTTAAAAAGGTAATAACTGTTGGTAACACTTCTTGCTTGTAGCTGTTAAGCGTTCCTAAGAGTGCTTCTACAAACAGCTCAGATGCTGGTCATGCCTTGAGGACCCAAAGAACAGCATGCTTCCAGGGCTGTTCATAA
Source organism: Tricholaema leucomelas (assembly GCA_013400475.1). NCBI lineage: Eukaryota > Metazoa > Chordata > Aves > Piciformes > Lybiidae > Tricholaema lacrymosa > Tricholaema leucomelas. The sequence continues at coordinate 17,674 of WAAF01009994.1, read as the reverse complement.
TTAAAGGCCTACTTCTGAGTTGGGAACAAAGCACTGATGTGCCACCGCAACTCTGAAGTTTACAGAAACCAAGTCAAAGCAAGCATAGGACCTGCCTGCTAGCCCACACTGGGAAGTGGGAAAGATGCATATTGTTGTTTTGAAAGCCATCTCTTCTCACACTGGGAGATGTTCTCAGCATATTTATTTCAAACTTCAATTCGACTTGATTCTTGAAACATAATCAGAGCTTATGATTCTACTAACTCCTCCTTAAATAATTTTTAAAGACCAGGGATTGACATTTTCTCTTATAGACCAGAACTGTATCTTAACATTTAAAGTGCTCAGAGAAAACATGTTAAAGCCATTGCAAAGTAATTTATGTTTTCCACAGGCAATTGAAGTCCTTCACAGAGTAAAGCACAACTCCTGAAAGTATGATCTGAGCTCCTGAGTGATCACTTAACATTACAAAAGACCAAGCTAAACAAGAAAGAACCTGCCACTCTGTTTAGCACTCCCTTCTGTATTTGCAAACAAGAGTCTCAGAAAAAGAAAAAATAGTTGAAACATGGCAATATTTATTTTATGTTTTTAATTTGAAGTTGTACCTGAGTTTTCATTTTATTTCACTAGGGAGAATAAAACTTACGTGTGGGACATATTCAAAGCAGGCAGGTAAAGAGAAGAAGGTATTTCACAGCAATGAATGAAGCTGGAGGGTTATACAGCACAGAGGGACCAGATCTGAAACAACTCCTGCAGTAACTACAGTGAAGCAATACAAGCCGTCATCTGTCTGAGGAAGGCAAACAGTGTTATGGCACTGAACAACTCCTGATAAATGTAAAATACTGCAAGACAGAAAGGCTTTACGAGCTCTACATCATAAGGATAAATACTAAACAGGTTGCGTTTCAGAGTGGTCACGCACTGGAATAGGTTGCCTAAGGAAGTGGAGGTGTTTGTGAAAACATGTGTACATGGCACTGCAGGACATAGCTTAATGGCCACAGTGGTGTTACACTGATGGTTGGACTCAATGATCTTAGAGATCTTTTCCAACTGACACGATTCAGTAATTCCATGTTATTGCAAACAGAAAAAGTCAACATTATAGCCAATACACAAGAAGAAATGCAAAACTTTATATTATCTTGCAAGTATCAGCAAAGTGAACAAAGAGAATTAAACTATCTCTAGTTCAGGTAAATTTAAAAGGAAAAATGTATACTGCAGTAGCATTCATCATTCAAAATGTCATTTTAAAATGCAAATATTGTACATTTGTTTTGGGATGGACATGATGTACAAACAATACCATAAATATGTACATAGTTATTAATATTTTGTTGGTAATGAGAGAAGGAAACTATATGTATTGGAGAATACAATGTGAGGATAGAGACTTTCTCATTGTTACTGATGGAATACTAACACTAGTGTTAGGTCTAGTAATGTCAGGATGAGGGGGAATGGGTTTAAGCTGGAGGAGGGGAGATTCCAGCTGGATATTAGGAGGAAGTTCTTTACAGTGAGGGTGGTAAGACACTGGAACGGGTTGCCCAGGGAGGTTGTGGATACTTCCTCCCTGGAGGTGTTTAAGGGCAGGCTGGATGAGGCCTTGAGCAGCCTGCTCTAGTGGGAGGTGTCCCTGCCTATGGCGGGGGGTTGGAGCTGGATGATCCTTGAGGTCCCTTCCAACCTAAACCATTCTATGATTCTATGATTCTATGATAACACCAACACACAGGCACACAATGCCTTTTCTTCAGCTTTACCTATGCCTAGGCCCGAGGGAAAAAAAAACAAAAAAGGCTTCACATTTATCATTTTCTCCAAACAAAAGCAGTAAAAAAAAAAAAAAAAAAAAAAAAAGCCAAACTGAAATAAGGCAGCTTCAGGATATAATGACCAGAACAAGTGGAATTTATTCTTAACAGATGCAGTGTTTCTTTAGAAAGAAACGCTCAGAGATCCAGGTGCAGGGCACCTCAGGGCCTAATCAGGCATTCTTATGAGAATCAACTCTTAGATGGACTATGAATACTTGTAGTTGTGCTTTATGCTGCTGATTTAAGAGCTGAGGAGTTAGGTTTCAGATGGGGGGAGGAAGATAAGATAACACAGACTTTGTTTCTCCATGACAGAGAACCTGGGCACAAGGATATCACTGTCATACACAGCTAGTCAGCACAAGTCCAAGATTAAAGCAGCTGTTCCAGAGGAACAAACTGTCATCCCTGAACTGTGAGGAGGGAGCAGGACACTTTTATTCGGTTTACATCTGCATCTGAGAAAAGCAGACCTCATTTCTCAGGAAATAAATCTGATTATCATATGGCATTAGGAATAGATTGCTCCCATGGTTAAACTGTTCCATGATTTGCCTTGCAAGTAATTCATGCCGTCCACTGAGTCACTTTAAAGCTGTTATAGACAGCAGATTGGCCTAGATGATTCACTAGTCCACCGGGACTATCAGTGGGACAGGGACACTGAAGTGTTGTGAGTTCTTCACAGCTCAGGAGTCTTATGGTTCGGTGTGCTAGTTTGAAGCTAGCTAGAATGTTTTGGTGAGAAGAGTTAGATTACAGGCTGTGAAAAGGAAACAATGGTGATCTCTACTTCACTCATAGGCTTGCTGAGATGTGTAAGAACAATATATCTAAATATAGATAACAGAGTCACTCTCTGGGCTTTGTGCACTGCACCTCTCTCTCTAAGCTAACCTGCCATCTGTGTGACTAATCCTTCTGTTTCCTAACTCCCCTGGCGGACCCTCCAAACTACCTTAAACATAAGGCAAGGTCTTGGGTAAAGTAGAGGGGTGGGAGGAAGGTGGAAGGATGGTTGAGAGCCCCTCCTGGGGACTCAGGTTTCTGGGAGGGCTGTTGTGTTTCTGTATTATCTTTTACCTTGTATATTTCTGTATATAACTGTATATACTGTAAATATCTACTTGTATATTGTGCTAAGCTGTAAATATAAAGCTTTGTTCAATTTCCAGAGCCTCTGAGTCTAGTCTGGGTGATTTTCCAAAGTGTGAGGGGGCAGGTAACACCGAAACCATCACATCCCTTATTTTGGCACCCATTAGACTCATTAGGATCAGTTCTCAAGTGACAAAAAGACATCAGGACAATCAGAAATATTTTTTAATTGTCCCATTATTTGTCTGACTGTGCAAAAAAATATTTAAATACCATATTAACTGGGAAAAAAAAAACAACAAACATGATTTCATTTTGTGTATCTCCATTGTCTGACTACTAAAATATTTTCATACTCAGAATTTTGTCCAATTGCACACATAAAACAAACAAAAAAACCCAACCAAACAAAAAACAACCCACAAGCACACCCCACAACAGCATTTTTCAGGTTGTAAACTAGGAAATATATCAATTAATCATTTATGCACAATTTTTGTCTCCTTTCTAGATACATATTGCACTCCTAACACAATTACATATACTGCAGAAGAAAGCCTTGCTAGTAGTTTCCTAGTGTGATTGTTTTTTTCCATCTTGTGTGTAATCATCCCAGGGCAGGGCATTCATTTGAACAAAGGTATGTAAACTTCCCAGTTTCAGTGTTTTGTCACTGTTGCTGTCAGTGGACCCAGAAGGACAGGTTCACAAAACCATAGATTTATTGGAATATTGTTAATGTTTAGACTTCTTGACTAAAATACACAATCTTGAACTTCTTCTAAAAATGTAGATTTTTCTCAGAAAGTGAGGAAGACAACATCTTAATAGAAGATGGCATTTGTACTGCCACTTAAAGTAAAAACAAGAACATAAACTATAGCACAGCAGAGTTTTTTAATATTAATATATAAACATCTGTCGTGGAGGGCCTTTTGGCCCGAAAATAGGCTTATTTTATGCCTTACTTTGCCTTGTTTTCCTCCCCAAACCAGGGGTAAACATGTTTTCCTCCCCAAATCAGGGGTAAACAAGCCCAAACCAGGGGTAAACACATTAAAAGCACAAAAGGGTACAATAGGCCTAGGTGTCACAGAGTCTGGCCTGCCCTAAGGCCCAGGTTGTAAACAAGTTGTATAAGTTGGTTGTAAACAGGTTGCATAAGCCCACACTGTCTGCGTGTGGACCCAGCCTATGTTCTCTCCATATTTGGAGGTACCAGGCAAGTGATTTAGCCTATTATGGTATTGTTTGGCTGACTGCCAAAGCCTGATTGGTCACCAGTGGCCAATTGGGCAATTAATCTCAAGCTCACAGGTCATAAATGGAAGATCACACGTGCTCTCACTTGCTTCTGCACACCCTAGCTTCTGCGCACCCTAGCTTCTGCATGCTAGCTTCTGCATGCTTCTATGAGATTCAGCGTGCTCTGACTTGCTTTGCAGCCCTAGACTCCATTGCAGCAGCTTCACCTGCTTGCACTCTTACTTCACCAGTGTGCACTCACACTCACGCTCAGGCCTCATGCTCAGGCCCCCCTACTCGTTATCGCTCATGATCAGGACTTGATCCTGCATTGCCTGTATATTTGTGGAGCTCAGACTCCCCAGCCAGCTGTGCACACCTTGCACGCCCACTGCCTTCATTACCTGGTAAAAGCCATTGCTGCCAAGATACCAGGAAACAGACCCTGCACATGATCATCCTGCCAGCCAGCGTGAAAATCGTGCTCAAGACTGCACAGCATCCTCCTGCACCTGAGGTCCTGCCAACAGTCCCTGGACCAGTCCCTGGACAAAGCATCCAGAAAGAGCCAGGAGACAAAGGCAGAGATTGCATTCCTCACCAGGAGAACAAGGTCAGAGACTGTATTCATTTCCCCAGACAGTTGGGATAACTGCATCCTGTCTCCTGAAGCNTAGATCCATATTAACATTAAAGTTCAGTGGTTGGGGGTGGTGAGAGTTCAGAATATTGAAGTTAAATAAATATATATTTTTATAAATATTATCTCACACCAATTAATTTCTCCCCTTCGCCACAAACTGGCGTAGGTGGTAGAATCCCCCTCTGCGACAACATCTGTTTGCATGAACACAAACACCAACAATAACAGTTCTAATAATTTCAATAAGGGTGTTTATTTTTCCTAGAACAAATGCTAGCTACAGTGTGAGACAGATTTTAAGGAGCTACAAATCTACGCAAAACTACTTGATCCAGAGACCGCTGAATGAAAGGGCATACCATTTGAGAAGTCTTTAACTTCTACAGAGAAACTCCAACCATTGACTGTAACTGGTGTCCCAAAAGTCAGTTGTTTGAGAGCATCTGGACTTCAATTCATTTTCTTGATGTGTTTAGGAAAAGAGTGGCTGCTGTATGAGGTGTTCATGTCAGTGATGATGAGAGATGAAGTAAAAATCACAAAGTCGTGAAATCACATAATTACAGAATGGCTGAGTTTGGAAAGGATCCCTAGAGGTCATGTAGTCCAACTGCCCTGCTCAAAGACGGGCACCACCTAAAGCAGGCTGCCCATGACCGTGTCTGGATGGCTTTTGAATATCTTCAAGGACAGAAATACCAAAACCTCTCTGAGCAGCCAGTGCCAGTATTCAGTCCCTTTTACAGTGAAAAGTGTTTCCCGATGTTTAGAGAGAGTCTCCTTTCTTTCAGTTTGTGTTCATTGTCTCATCCTATTGCTAAGTGTGACTGGAAAGAGCCTAATTGTGTCCTCTTTGCTTTCTCTCTTCAGGTATTTATATACATTGGTAAGATGACTGATTAGCCCTCTCTTCTCCACCTGGGAAACAGAAATAAGTGTAGAAGGAGGGTCTGTTTCTGAATAGTTTTTTTTTTTAACATTAGCCAATTGTATGCTTAGCTTGAGTGTGGGCTTGCAGTAGTGCAGCCAATTAGATTTCTATATTAGGGTGATGTGATCAGTTCAGAACCATATACAAGGCAGTGTTTACCGACAAATAAATGTCTTCACCTGAAACTACTGCAGAGTCCATGTCCCAATGCCTCATCAATGTAAGAGAGAGAGAAAGTTCTCTCAGCCTTTCCTCAGGCTGTACTCCTTTCACCGTCTTTCTGGCCCTTTCCTGAACTCTCTCTGAAATCAGTACTGCATGTGTGACCTTACCAGTGTTGAGAAGAAAGAAAAGACCATGTTCCTTGACCGTATGACAATTAATAGTCTAATGAAGCACAGGATCCCATTAGCCTTATTTATGGCAAGGGCATATTATTGGCTCATACTCAGTTTGGAGTCCACCAAGATGCCTAGGTTCTTTTCTGCCAAGCTGCTTCCTACCTGGGCAGTTCCCGGCATAAAGTGATGAATGGAGTTGTCCCACCCCAGGTGCAGGGCTATGTGCTTTTCCCTGTGAAGTTTCACTTGGTCCATTTCCCTAGCCCACTAGGTTCCCTCTGAGCAGCAGTATGATCATCTGACATATCAGCTGCTTCTCATAGTTTTGTGTCAGCACCAAACTTGTGAAGAGTACACTCTGACCATCCTCCAGATCATTAATTAAGATGTTTAACAGAGCTGGAGCTATCACTGACCCCTGGGATATGCTGCTAGTTACCAGTCTTCAACTAGAATTTGTTTCACTAATCACCACTCTCTGAGACTGGCCATTTATCCAGTTTCCAGTTCATGTCTCTGCCTGATCATCCAGCACATACATCAACAGCTTGTCCACAAGAATTTTGCAGGAGACAGTGTCAAAAGCCTTACTGGAATCATTCAGGCAATATCCATTGCTGTCCACTGATCTGTCAGGCCAGTCATTTTATGATAGAAATTTGTCAAGTTGGTAAAGCATGACTTCCCTGTGGTGAAGTCATGCTCCTGATGATTTTTCTATCCTTAATGTTCTTGGACATGGCTTTTAGGACTAGCTACTCCAGCACCTTCCCAGGGATCAGGGAACTGACTGCCTTCTGGAGACAAAACAAAAAAAAACCTGCAAGGTCAGATAGTATATACAGATAGAGGTGTTTGGTGTAAAGGTATGTAAAGGTATTATGGCCATGGACCTGCTATGTATCCTGAACAATGAATACAATGTGTAGGGAAAGAAATCACTTTGGGTGATTTCCTCCTCTTTGCTGTATCACAGTTCAGTACAGAATCATTCCTTAGATGGACAGCACAACAGCATTCATTACATGCACTACCTTTCAAAACATCACCTTGCACACAACTTTCCTGTATTTTCTCACTCCATATTTTCAGTTAAAGAATTTCATATTTCAAAGTAAAGGCAAAAATAAATCCTCTATCTGCAGCGCCTCAGGTCTGCTCTAACTAAACTAGCACTTTAGAGTTAAGCACTATATCACACATTCTGATATTTGGCCACTGTTTTCTCTTCAGTGTGGAAAACTCCATTGTTCTGCTCAGGTAGTGTTATGTGCCAGAAGTGACTAGGAAGGAGTCAGATAATTAACCAACCTCCTGCTGAGAAGGTAAACCTCTTCCCATTTCTTTTTCCTTTCAATAAATTTCTTTTCTCATCTTGGAGCCATTATTAATGTTTCTTTAACTGTAATAAATAGCCAAGTGGAAAACTTCAAGTCTAACACATGGAAATGAATAGAAAAGGGAGAAAGATTGGACTGCAAATAATTCTTTTTAAAAAATCAAGTTCTGCAACACTATATTAAAACTATGCAGGTACAATTACAATGAAAACTTTGTGTTTTATTAAGAACAAATCTTGATCAAGGCATCCATTGCTAATTTCCAGATTAAACAGCAAATTTTTAAATGTTAAATGAATAAAGGCCATTCAACTGCACTGTTTCTGGCAACTGCGAATAATATGGCTCCTTTTTATATTGATCTCGCAGCTCTTGTAGCTGTTTTATTACTGTTTTCTGGAGATAAAGATCCGTGCCCCAGATGCCTGTATAAAAGTAACAGATATGACTGCATATCATAAAATCACAGAATCATAGAATCACAGATTGCTAGGGGCTGGAAGGGAGATCATCAAGCCCAACCCTTTCCCCTCCTTGTGAAGCAAGACCACCTAGGGCAGGTCACACAGGAACATGTCCAGACTCACACAGGAGCACAGTCAACTCTACAACCTCTCTGGGCTGCCTGTTTCTGGACTCCATTACCATCACAGTAAAAAGATGTTTTCTCATGTTGAGATGGTATTTCCTGCAACTGAGTTTATGTCCACTGCCCCTCATTTTTTCACTGTCACTGAAAAGAAACTGGCTCCGTCTTCTGACAATCATATGTCAGGTGTTTGTAGACATTGATAGGGTTCCCTTTCAGCCTTTTCTTCTCTGGACACACTCTTCTTAACGCATCCAAGTATGCTACTGGCTTTCTTGGACACCAGGACACATTGCTATGTTTTGGATAATTTATTACCACCAACAAGGACCAAGGTCCTTCTCTGTGGGGCTACTGTCTAGCCGGTCAATCCCCAGCCTGTACTGGTTTTATTCCTTCCCAGGTGCATAACTTCACACTTATCCTTGCTGAACTTCATTGGTTTCATCTTTACCCAGATGTCCAGTCTGTCCAGGTCTTGCTGGATGTAAGCACAGCCTTCCATTGTGTCAAACACTCCTCACAGTTCTTTATCATTAACAAATTTGATGAGGGTCCTCTCCACCTCTTCATCTAGGTCACTGATGAATACGTTGAACAAGCTGGACCTAACACTGATCCCAGGGCAACACTGCTAGCTCCACATCTCCCACTGGACTCTGCATGACCCTCAGGGCTCTGTTGTTTATCCAGTTCACAATCCATCATCTTCTAAGCCACACTTCTCAAACTTTCCCAAGAGAATATTATGGGAGACAGTGTCAAAAGTCTTACTAAAGTCAAGGATGACAACATCCACTGCTCTCTCTGCATCTACCCACTCAGTCACACCATCATGGAAGGCTATCAGATTAGTCAGACATGACTTCCCCTTGGTAAATCCATGTTGGCTGCTCCTGATAACTTTTCTTTCCTCCAAGTCCCTTGAGAAGACCCCCAGAATAATCTGCTCTGTGACCTTTCCAGGGATGTAGGTGAGGCTGACTAGTCTGCAGTTACCTGGGTCCACCTTCTTGCCCTATTTGAGGGCTGGAGTGACACTGGCTTTCTGCCAGTCCTCAGGCACCTCATCTGTTTCCTATGATCTTTCAAAGATGATAGAAAGTGGAACAGCAGTAACATCAGCCAACTCAGCACTCTTGGGTGTGTTCCAGTGGAGTCCATAGATCTATGCATGTTCAGCCTACTCAAATGGTCTCTAACCCGATGCTCACTGACCAGTGGAAAGTACTCTTTCCAAGCTTTCTTCCTTAATTCCAGAGTGTGGGATTCCTGGGGTATGATCCTAGCATTAAAGACTGAATCAATGAAGGCATTCAGTAACACTGCCTTTTCTGCATCCTCTGTCACTGGGGCTCCCATCTCATTCAGTCGTGGGCTCGCATTTTCCCTGTTCTTCCTGTTGCCACTGATGCATTTAAATAAGCCCTTCTTGTTCTCTTTTACTTCTCTCACCAGATTTAATTCTAACATGGCCTTCTTTGTCTCATCTCTGCATAGCCTGACTATGTTCTTAAAATTCTCCCAAGTAATCTGTCCCTTTTCCCACAAACTGTGAACTTACTTCTCTCACATGACTTTTCTCAGCAATTGTTTGTTCATACATGCAAGTCTCCTGCCTGCTCTACTTGATTTTTTTGCTCAATGGAATGAGCCTATCTTGAGCTTGGAGGAAGTGATGTTTCAGTATTAACCAGCTCTCCTGAGCCTCCCTATTTCAGGAATTTTGGCCCACAGTATTCCTCCAAGTAGGTCTTTGAAGAGGATGAAGTTAGCCCTCCTGAAGTCTAGGGCTGCAGTCTTACTTACTGGCCTGTTTCTTCGTCAAATATCCTTAATGTTGTGCCTTTTTTCCTGCATGTTTTTTGCTTGCTCCGTGCATAGCCACCATATTTTTTTGTCTTGAACTTGGATGTTGGCATTTTTTTCTGTTTGACCATATCTAATTATTCAATTGGACTTTCTTCCAGGCCTGAGCTTCTTCCCACAACAGGTGGGGATTTTGAAGAATTTTGAAAGGAGATGTTCTGACAGGCACTGAAGCCCATATTGAGAAATAAATGTGAGACACCCAAGCAGAACACAGTAACACTGATGCCAGATCCTCGATGTCTGAAGGGTGAAAGAAGCACCTGGCCCTCATTAACATCACCACTCTGGCTAACGCATTGCAGGTGTGAAAGTGTGTAGCTGAGATCTTATGAAACACCTGTCTTTCATAGTAACATTAGATCTGTGTAGTAGGACACTATCCCCTGAGGTATATTTTATCCTGCCTTGAAAGCCATATTAAGTGTTGTCCTGTAATTATGAAATCAGAGTCATCATTTGCTGGGAAGAATTCTTTAACAAATTATACTTAATTACACTGAAATTACCTTTAATTCACAGTAAAAGCACAGCTAAACTCTTTTCCAGAGTACCTACCTTATTATCTTTATGCAAATATGATTGCACACTCTCAAACTGACACAGCCACTCGTAATAAACAGCTGCAGCTAGTTCTCTGGTTAGTAAATGCGAACTGGACACGTGCTATATATTGTGCGTTTTGGAATGTTGCATCACAAATTACCCAGTTCCTTCACTGACCACAGTAATTATTTCCCTCCCACTCAAGGCAAGAGTGTTCTGAGATACTGGTTCAGTCTAATACAGAGCAGAAACAGCAGAGGAGATAGGCCTAATCTCCAAATTTCCTCAAATGCATTTAGCATTTGGAGAAAGAGCTTCAGTTTATATAGAAACTTACTAGCTCAGGAAGACAAAACACGGCTTACAGGCCTTGTTTAATTAGCCTGTCGCTGACTAACTTACAGATTTGCAAACATACACAACTCTGCCTTTTTTTTTTAATTGTTGTGATGGGTTAGAGTGTATCCCTCCCCCAGTAAATTCACTAGACCTCAGAATTTTGGAAAGTCAGGGAGGGGGAAAAAAACATTTTTTTTTAGTATTATTTACAGTTTAAACTCAATATATGAACTTCCCTATGTACTCCAGACCCTGGATGAATGAGAGGAAGCCTGGAAGAGGGAATGCTCCCCACTGGTCAGTGCATACTGGGTTAGGGATCAAATGTGCAAATTGAACACTCTCAAGTCCATTGGCCCTGATGAGACGCACCCAAGAGTGCTGAGAGAACTGCCTGATGTTATTGTTCTGCCACTCTCCATCATTTTTTGCCAAATTGTGGCAGACAGGAGAGGTGCCTGAGGACTGGAGGAGAGCCAATGGCACTCCAGTCTTCAAAAAGTGCAAGAAAGAGGTTCCAGGGAACTATAGACCAGTCAGCCTCACTTCCATCTCTGGAAAAATGATGGAGTGGCTCCTTCTGGAGAACATCTTAAAGCACTTGGAAGAGAAGAAGTCTATCAGAAGTAGTCAGCATGGATTTACTGAGGAGAAATCATGCTTGACTAACCTGATAGCATTTTATGATATAATTGAATGGGTAGATGCAGGGAGACCAGTGGATGTAGTCTACTTTGACCTTAGCAAGGCCTTTGACACCGTCTCCCATAATATTCTAGTGAGCAAGCTCAGGAAGTGTGGGATGGAAGAGCAGACAGTGAGGTGGATTAGGAACTTGTTATGAGAGACTTCGAAGTGTGGTGATCAATGGTGCCAAGTCCATCTGGAGAGCTGTAACCAGTGGAGTTCCCTGGGGATCAGTGCTGGGTCCAATCCTGTTAAATATCTTCATCAATGACATTGATGAGGGCACAGAGTGTCTGCTCAGCAAGTTTGCTGATGACACCAAACTGGGAGGCTTGGCTGATACAGCTGAAGACTGTGCAGCCATCCAGTGAGACCTGGACAGGCTGGAAAGCTGGGCACAGAGGAACCAAATGAGGTTAAACAAGGACAAGTGCAGAGTTATTCACCTGGGAAGGAATAATAATTTGCACCAGTACAGGCTGGGAGGTGATCTGCGGGAGAGCAGTCCTGTGGAGAGGGACCTGGGAGTCCTGGTGGATAACAAGTTAACCATGGCACAGCAATGTGCCCTTGTGGCCAAGAAGGCCAATGGGATCCTGGGCTGTATTAGGAGTGTGTCCAGCAGATCAAGGGAGGTTCTCCTCCCCCTCTACTTTGCCCTGGTGAGACCTCATCTTGAATACTGCATTAAGTTTTGGGCTCCCCAGTTTAAGAGAGACAGAGATCTACTGGAGAGGTTCCAGTGGACGGCTACAAGGATGGTTAGGGGACTGGAGGGCATGGCTCATGAGGAGAGGCTAAGAGACTTGAGACTTTTTAGTCTGGAGAAGAGAAGACTTAGAGGGAATTTGCTAAATGTTTATAAGTATCTGAAGGCTGGCCAGGGGGATGGGGAGGGTGGGGGTAGGACAAGCTCTTCTCACTTGCTCCCTGTGATAGGACAAGGAGCAATGGGTGTAAAATGCAGCACAAGAAGTTCCGCCTCAACACAAGGGGGAACTTCTTTACTGTAAGGGTCACAGAGCACTGGAATAGGCTGCCCAGAGATGTTTTGGGGTCTCCTTCTATGAAGACTTTCAAGGCCTGTCTGGATGTGTTCCTCTGTGATCTGTGTTAGATAGTATTGTCCTGCTCTGGCAGGGGGGTTGGACTAGACGATCTCCTTGGATCCCTTTCAACCTCTGACATCCTGTGATCCTGTGAACAGTATAAAGAGAATAAACTACTACAGAATAAAATAAACTTAAAGAAGATGGGAATGGGGTCAATAGGTGGTGAAGCAGCAAAGCTGCAGCCAAAACAGCAGTGAAGGGAGATAGCAGCAGGTGCAGCAGAAGCAAGAGAATTAGCAAAGGGGGAGATACAAGCTGTACTTCCAGACATAAAGTTTTGAAACTCCAGTCAAATTACATTAACTTATTTATTGTTGCCGTTTTATGACCTATCCCTGGAATGTTCACCTCTCCACTCAGAGAATCCAATACTCTTCTACTTCTATAAGGTTCTCTGTTGAGAACTTTTTTAAATACCTGAGTGTAATGGTTAGGTGTGACTGCAAGATGGAATTTTGAAAATTAATATAGTTTTTTAATTTTGATATTGAGAAATTCACTACCAATCAGTATTTTTAATAATAATCAGTTCTTCGTACAGTCATGAAAACATTATAGAGAGGGACATAAACACTTTAAAAGGGTATATAGAACACTTAAAAAACATAAGTCGCAACAATATAACAAACATTAAACTTTAAACTGTGTGCTTCNATACTGTAAATATCTACTTGTGTATTGTGCTAGCTGTAAATATAAGCTTCATCCATATTTCCAGAGCCAGCTGAGTCTAGTCTGGGTGATTTACAAAGTGTGGGGGGGCAGGGTGACACCCAAACCACCACAAACTGGAAAGAGGTTCTTAGTTTCAATTGTACCTCTTGCCCACCAGAGGACTCAAGAGGCTCCTTTCTGCTGCTAAGACAGAAGGTATTCAGATGCACTTAAGAATTTACAGAATTTTGTTAAAGATTTGATAAGAGGTTTTTGAGAGTTAACTCACAAAGTAGTGTCTCCAGATTTCTAGGGCTGCATTACAGTATCAGACAGTACCCAAAGCACATGGAGGAGTCACTGTTGGTGGTTTCAAAGCTGTTAGAGGCTTTGGATTTTACCCAGACTCTTTTCTTAGGAAGCTGAGGGTATATCACAATCTCTGATCTGGTACCTGTTGACTCTTGATTCAGATAAAAACTTGCAGAGGGGCAGGCAGGATGTAATGAGGCTGTAGCACTGAGAGCGCGTTGAGGCAAAAACAGCGATGGCAGCAGCAGCCCCTTGTGTTTCTTGCTCATCTCTTTTATCCATGCAGCCCAAATCTAATGGGCCTTTGGACATGAATTAGTCAATCAGAATGGCACTGTAACAAGCTTGATCATATTAGGTTAAACCAGGGGTTTTGTTTTCCTTTCCCATGCTTGCTTCCCCCAGCACAGAAGGAGGGGGAGCAGGGGAACATGTCTGGGCAAGCCAGGACATGTTCAGGCCTATTTTGGCCTATTTAGGCCTACTATGGCACTGAGCTAGAACTCTAGCTTGAATAGCCACAGTCCACCCCTTTAATATAATTCCCATTGGAGCATCAAGTCATCCACCTAATTAGAGACTGTATCAGTGTCATGAATGATAGTCCTCCAGGCTTCAGGTATTTCTCCATTTCCCAGACATCCATTCTTCATTCTATTTGTCTCAGGTGTTGGTTAGCTCAGAGGTTTGAGGAAACAGCCAAGTGTTTCTCAATAAATGGGATGGAACAGGGCTCTTAGCACTCACAGGGCTCGTGCTTAGGTATGATTGATTCTTCATGGGTTTAACGGGCACCACGATTATCTGCAAAAGAACTCATAACACCTTATATCTTCATTCTTTCAGCTAAAGTTGCGTTCCTTTATGGAATACATTGTAGCTCACCAATTTTTTGCATAATCCAGTATGTATGGCCAGGTCCTTTGGCAGAAACCATCCTCATACAGGCGTAGCCTCACCTGAAGGGGAGAATACCCAAACAGTCTTTCTCAACAGATTCTTCTCATGAATAACAGGAACTCTGTAACCTTTCACCTTTTATAGCAGATCTGAGTGAGTTGAAGCTCTACTGTTCACTACCCAGGTAGCTTGGGCTAGGTGTTTCTCCCAAATAACGCAATCTCTGACACAAACAGGATATACAACATACCCTCAGCTACATTTCTAAACCCTTAAACATTCCTACAAAAATTTCCAACCTTTGTTAACACACCCTTTACCCAGTTCCACATCATCTTAGGAAAACAGGAGCAAACACGATATTGCATAAAGGCAGTAAAGCACTGCTGAACTGATAAGGTCAAAACCAAGGTAATAATAAGCTACAATATACCAAATAAATTCAATCTTTGGATATGATAGGTTCTGAAATACAGGTACCATGAATGCTTTTTCCCCACTTAATTTTCTTCTTCCAGTCTCTGTTCCATTTAGAAGGCAGGTTTTAGAACGTTTTCATGGAAGAAGAGTAAACATAAATGTGAAGTCCCTAGTAGAACACACCCAAAGACCAGCAATGGTAAAGCTGAATTTTAAGGATTTACACATATTAGCAGCTTTATGCCTTAAAGCAGATGTGTTTCGCAGCATGGACAAATCCAACGTATTCAACATTCTTTTTCTTTCTTCCCTTTCCTTTTTTTTTTTCATTTATTCCCCCCACCCTTTTTTTTTTTTTTTTTTTAGTAGATTTTGGAAAATATAGCATTTGGTCAGTACAGAGTAAAACAGGATCTCAGCTGTGAGTAGACCTTCAGGCATTACTGAGATAAAAAAAAATCCTGATGCTTCCAGGTGTTTCCTTACACATCTGATATATCGCTTTTAGGGTCTGTATTTTCAGAGCTTATGTCTTCAGAATGTTCTGTCAGAAACTTAAGGGATCAGAATCACAAAGCAATTAAAATGTGGAATACCATCTAAGACTAGACAATATTATTTTATTGTTCAGAATGTATTTATTTTTAAAGTTTTGGGTTTTTTTTTTTTTAGACAGCCCTTTGGAAAATACACTGAACTCCCTCTAAGCATTTTTATTTGTGGAGTTTCCTTTTTTTGAATACAAGATGCAACCAGTGGGCCATAAATCAGTTTCCAGAGTTTCTTTCATGGAAACATTTCATTTAAAGCATCCTATACAAGATATTATTCCCTTCTGTGTAGCAATAATGTCTGATTGTTGAAGTCAAACCGATTCTTAAGCTACTATAAGTGCAACATACCTACTCCTCAAATGTTTTCAGCAGTTTATTACTGATTCAGCTATGTTGTTAGAACATAGCCTCATTGTGTGATGCTCACCCAGCTCTAAAGGAAATACTATTTTCAGGATCTCAGTATCCTTGCATGGCAAACTTTAAATAAGTAAAAATGCATTTTTTTCCTCCACCGAATTTTCAGCTTTCTTATAGAAATAAGAATAATTCTCTCATTATAGTGACAGAGCTGCAAACATTGCCAGTGTGCTGTACTGCAGCATTGCAATAGCTTTTCTATTGTTTTGTGATAGAAGAGAAGCAACGGAAAAGGACTGAGTTGCATATAGAAAAACAACTTTCAGCAAAAGGCCTCCGTGAAGCAGTTAGAATTTGTTAGATGTACTTTAGACTCAGTGACCCCTTTTCTGCTACAGCATTGAGCCATTCCACTGAGAAACCTCTTGTCAAGATTATTACAGACAGTATGGCATAATAGAGAACATTTAGTAGAGCTGGAGTCCTTTAAAGGGTTCATAACATTAGTATTGTTCTGGACACAGCTATCATATATCAATTATCTCTCCTGTCATAGAAAACTTCACCCTAGATGCTTACAGCCAAATACCCACTAATAGGCAAGCTATTAACACCTTTGTCCACTGACATGTAGTTGATAACAGGCCAGCTGTTGCACAACCACAGCTGCTTCCTTCTTACAAATTCTCTGTTCTAATGCCAAATCCAAAGAAGTTTCCCTCCAACTCAGCTCAGACCCAAAGCCTCAAAGTACCGCTGTCTACTCAGACCTATTTCCTGGCAGCACATATTTTTGCCCTTCTTACTGTTTCATCCTCTCTGTGCTAACGTATATCTTAAACACAACCCCAAGGGAAGCCCTAGAAGAACTACCAAAACCATTAGATCAAATCTTAGCAAATTTTTGTTGAAACAACTCCTTTTCAACACAGATAGGGTCCTTCTTTGTCTCCCAGTGTCCTTATACATCTTTAACATATTTTCTGATAATTCTAGAAGCTTCTGACTAATATTCCTTGTCATCCTGATTTACTTCAGTTGAAAGGTAACGAAAGGATTGTTGTTTTCCCCTTATTCTACAGATATTTTAAACTGCTGATAAGTGATACTTAAAATCACCGAATATATTTTGGCCCAAATATGAAACCAGAGAACAAATATCTGTTAGTTACAAATACAAATAACATCTGAGTCAAATACAGTTCAAGTTCAATGCCTGTTGCAGGGGAATTGTTGGTAGTTCATCTGCCTGTTCAGAGAGGTCATAGCTGTCCCAGTAGGCTAGTGTGAACCTCAGTCCAAATCAGTGCCCTCTCTGGCTCTGTATCACCAAGTCAGGTAGACATGAAGGCAATTATATGTCCCAAGGGTACTGGAGATGTTTTAGGTATAAACAGCTTTAAGTGTATAAATAATTTTAAGGTATGAATAGGACAGCAGCTATGGTTATAGTAAGGTGGTGGTGAAGTTTAAATTGAACTTAAACTCACTGAAAATTAGTTAATTTTGTTACTTGCATACCTTGTTTGAAGTTCTTTGTAATTTGCATCCTATCCCCACCAGCATTCTTTAATTATCCTAATTTATTCATGATTGGCCTTATTCCAAATGCTTTAATAAATGCCATCATGTTACCATTTAAAATAAATTTCAATAAAAACACCTGAGTCATATCAGAGTAGTTCATTTTAGCTACAATATAATAAATAACAACAAGGACAAGTGCAGAGTCCTGCATCTGGGGAGGAATAACAAACTCCACCAGTACAGACTGGGAGGTGATCTGCTGGAGAGCAGTCCTGTGGAGAGGGACCTGGGGGTCCTGGTGGATAACAAGTTAACCATGGCACAGCAATGTGCCCTTGAGGCCAAGAAGACCAATGGGCTCCTGGGGTGTATTAGAAGGAGTGTGTCCAG